>JAFBJZ010000356.1:600000-772363 GCA_016785225.1 Psettodes erumei | reverse complement strand
AAAACCAGAGGCGTAGTCAAAACAGTCCGAGTCAGAAAAACCAGAGAAACGGCAAACAAATCCGAGGCTAGGGCAAGAAACGGTGGTCAGACAAAACTGGGTCTCTGAAAAACAGATCAGGCTTGGCGTACAGGGTTCTCGGCTCAGGCATGAAATGGTCACGATTCGACACCAGGGAATTGTGAGGCAGGGTTTAAATACACTGGGGAGTGATTATCAAACGAGGCACAGGTGCGGGGAGTTAGTCAGGTGATTAACCAAAAAGGGGAAAGAACACCAGGGGGAGCCCTAACAGAAAACACCAGGAGAAGACAGACAGAAACCCGAAAGGACATGGATCATAACAACAAACACTTGCAGTGCCTCCTGATCTGTATGCTAATGAGGGCAGTTGCTTACCAGGCATTTCTTCAGTTGTTAAAGCCAAAGTCATTTGGGCTCGCATCATGTTTTATCTGGAGGCACACCGGCACCAGCACGCACACGCACGCTCCCAAACACGGACAGTATGTGCGCACCTACACCCTCATGCATTCATACAGGTGCGTGCATTAATGCCAATTCCCCGGCAGTAAATTACATTTCCCCGACTGTGTCCACCTCATCTCCCCAACCTACATATCTCCTTCACTTTGTAGAGCAGCTGCATACCGAGGCACGCCTCCACCCAGCCCTCGTCAATACTAGGACAAAAAAACCAACATGCACAGGAAACAAAGTACAGAGAAAGGGAAAGAGAATGCTTTGATATAAAATAATTGATTACAGTGGAGAAAAGACTGGAAAAGGTTTAGGACACATACTTTGCTTTCTATTGGTGCTGCTGGAAAGAATAGAAAAATAATAATATGACTCTAAACACACAGCTCCAATCAAGAAAGACAGGGAGCTCCTTGGAAGAGATGTGTGACTGACCACACAGTAGAGCTCTTCATATCATTTCAAAACGTGTAAGGATTCTGGATGGAGATGGAATGAGCTTCTTTTGATAGAAACAGCGATTCCTCAGTTTGAAAAGTAAGCCGCACCATGCAAAACACAGATTCACCTGGGGGGTCAGAAAGAGGACAAGATAGAGTGAGACAAGTATGGCCTATCAAAATGTCAAGGATTTGTTTTTTCCAGCCTCACTGAGGGCAGGTAGCGGGAGCATGGAGCCCAGTGCAGAAAAGTGATCATATCACTGATATTGGCATGTGACTTGCATGGCTCCCATCCCCTCACTTGTGATTGAGTGATGTCAGTGACCTCAAACCTTGGTAAACAGACGTCAATTGAAGCAAGCTTCACTAATCAAACAGTTATGTTCAGATCTCAAAAGGCTAAGGTCAGGGTCGAGACCAGCCAAGCGGATGAAAGGGCTCCTTTTAATACTGAGAACTGTGTGTTTGGAGAGGGTAAAGATGGAGCGCTGTGTTTACGTAAGCACGTGCCACAACACCCCTGCTCAAGCAGCATCATCGAACTGGGGCTACATTGTGGGGACACCTTCCAAATCTTTGAAGCAGGAGTTTTGCACCGTTCCAGCCACTGGTTATCTTGATGCTAATGCTAACCACTGAATTAATCTTCTATTTGCTCCACACAAACAGCTTTTGCTGCTTCTGATAATGAAAAAAACAAAGAAGAAACAACAACTCACTGTTCAAACACAGAAAAATTTTAACATGGGGGAGACCAACCCGACACTTGGGTATTAAAGCAATTAAAATTAAAGGTTTATTGAAATGGGTTTATGTATTTTCACAGCGAGCTTATATGAATAATGAT
Organism: Psettodes erumei; assembly: GCA_016785225.1. Lineage (NCBI taxonomy): Eukaryota > Metazoa > Chordata > Actinopteri > Pleuronectiformes > Psettodidae > Psettodes > Psettodes erumei. The sequence continues at coordinate 770,593 of JAFBJZ010000356.1, read as the reverse complement.
AGAGAATCTCTCTTAACTTTGCCTTTATGCATTTCAAGCAAACATGATTCTCACATTGATTCAACTGCATACACTCTTCTTCCTCTATATATCTTTAAAGATGGACATGAGTCAGATATTTATCTGGTCAGATTATTATTTTTGTCCCTTCCCTTCAGTGTGGCCTCGAGGCTGCACGGCTTAATGAAAATAAGGCGGAAATGTGAAGCCGTGCTACATGACACTGGGCATGATTTACAACGGCAGGAACAAGACTGATAAAGTGAGTCAGCACGCCTGGGGGGGGGCGTTTTATCACTTAACAGAAGGAGGGGGCACATGTGGGTTCTGGCATATGTCCGTTTGGAGGGATGCTTGTAGGATGGAGACTGCCAGCATCACCTATCACCTCTGGCTCCAAGTACATAGCTGGGAACTTTAACAGCTCAGTATATTTGCTTGAAAAATCTCCTGCCAATGAAATACAGTATGTGAACCCCAACCCCAACCCACATGCATACACAGAGGCCACCAAATGCCAGAGCCAAGTTTTTCATGAAAACCACCTCCGTTTGCTGGTGGTGAGTTGCTCCCCTTTTTCACCAAAGGGACAAATGAAAATGTCCCTTTGAATTAAAGGGCAATTTGAGCTGGAATCAAGTTTCATTACCACGCAACAATAAAGCTAAAGACTGACTCTAGACTGTGACGAGCTGTGGCGGCGGCAGAGGATCAGCATCTGAGGGATATGCCATGAAGGATTAGGCGATTAGAAATATAGGATGAGGGATGAAGAGACCACCATATATATTATCCTGACCCAATGTCACCTCTGTCTTTCCCCATTTCATGGTCCACCCCGATGTTTATTTATTTTTTAAGCTCAAAACATGAAAGCTTTAGGGTGAAAGTCACCATCAGGAGCAACAGAAAAACTCCTGAGATTGAGGGAGGTCTCCTGAAGGGTGATGTGGCTACTTCCATGGTCCCTTTTCACCATGCCACCTCACTCTTGCCGACACCACGTTAGATTTTACGCGGAATTGTCTTGAGAGTTTAGTGCTAAATGGGTTTCCATTTCCAGGGCCCAAAGCTCCTCAAATGGACTCAAACCATTGATGATTGTCAACAGAATACATTTTGGGTGAGGCAAGGCGATGGAGGGACAGCTGTGAACCGCATACAGACCCACAGAGCTCTCCGAAAAACAGCTGGGACTTGGTTTAGTCTCTGTGCAGCTCTTTTATTGCCACTCACACCGTTATCGGCATTAGTAAAAATGTCAGAAACGGAATAAAAACCGTCAGAAGCAAAGTCTGATTTGCGGATATCTGAAGTCAGATTTATGTAAATCCCCATTGCTTAGACCTGTCTTTTCACTGTCACATTATGATCGAGGGTCTTAGGAATACGCAAGATGAGTCAAAATCCATTTTGCATTAACACTAGCACAGAGATACTTTCCCTGCTGATGTGATGTGACTCATTAAATTGTTAATGGCTTTCGGGATTTTGAATGAAGGTCACCATCATGAGGGAATTCAGCGATATGTCGTCAGTGGAATGGGGTGTTTTTTTTCCCTCCCCACCTGAAATTCATTGTTTCATGTCATCCGTTTTCTGTTTGAGAGGCAAGGTATCAAATCCCCCGCACAATCAGGAATGGGTTGGGTTTGGGTTTCAAAGGTGGCTCACTCCGCATTAGGATCAAGCATGTTAAATCGCGACTTTACTGTGCTGCGGTGGCGTGGTGTCTGACGGCCATGCCGCGGGTTCATGAGTGGGCGTATCACGAAATTCTCTCAACCTCATTTCACAAAACACGCACACACACACACACACACGTGTCCCACATCATTCTGAGGTAAAACTAATCAGTGTGGAAGACCCTTAAGTCCAGAATGGCGGTATTAAAGTGCTGGCAGTGGAGCCGAAGCTGTGACCTTCAGATGTGACCCGGACCAGACATACACTGGGGGTTTAATTGAACCACCGGGTCCCCCTGTTCTTAACAACAAAGACACACAACCGATTCATTTCATCAAACAACAACCACCCAGGCAGTAAAAACCATCAACCTCACACTATAAGTTAAGGCCAAAGTATTAAGAGAGGCCTTCAGGGCAGTTATGTCCCCTGGGTGTGAGCGGAATGGGTCGAAGCTCGGAGTGCAAAAACAAGGCAACCAGCACCGGCTGAGCCAGTAAAAACTGCAGACCCAACAGAGCCCGACATGCCCGGTCCTCCCTTAAACCCCCTGGTCCACCAGAGCTAAAATGCCTGTTCTCTGTCCTCTCTCAGCCGTCATGTATTATTCATGACACAGACCTCTGGCCCCATCAGAAAGCCTTGTTAAATCTTCTGAGGGATTCCTTTCTTCCTCTTCCCACAACTCATTTTCTGCCCTCACAGAACATATAATATGGACACTGATTGAAGAACAACGCACCAGCCCTCATCCCGGCTCCCGTTTTTTCCTTTATTCTTTTCTCTTTTTTCTAACATTTCCTCGAACCCTCAAACCTGTCCAGAAGCTCCCTGCAAATCCACTTTTCTGTCAGTCATTATAAAAACAGTGGCTATACAGTGGATGTGAAAGCCCACCTCGAGGTTGGGGTTACCACTGCCACACAACCAAATGTCTTGTCATTCGCAGTGAACTGTCAAGCACTCGTTTCCTCTTCGATCCCATCTCACATCTCTTCTTCAAAGACAAGATAATGTGAGAGCGACAGCGCCTTGACTGATGATCTCCTCCTCTTACGATCTTAATCCCTATGCAAATTCCAAGCTAACCTCGCCGGCCGCTCTGCCGTGCCGTTTCATTCTCACCATAGAGAAACAAGGCGCGGCTGGAGCTTGAGCTGGAGAAGAAGTGCGAACTGATTCTTTTTCCTCACAAGGACGTGATCCTTATGTCAAACAATGTGTCATGTCTATCAGGGACTTCGGCATAGGTCGCTGCCCATTAACGGTGATTGCAGCGTGTAGAGAAGGACTGTCAGGTTCTGGATGGTGCAAGCAAATACAGCCAATTTCTAAGGTCGACTTGGATGGCAGTATTTACAACCTACAGTATGCATAAGAAACTCTGAATATATCAAAGTTATATTCTCCCCCTGCCAGAGAGGAGGGGTGACCCCATTACTGCATCCACCAAAGTCAATTTTAAGAGAATCTGTCTGGAAAGTTAATCGTTTCCTTGCACCATGACCTGCGAAAATACATTAGTAATTTCAGGAGATATTTCAGTAACGGCCAGAAAGGCGCACAGACAGACAAGGAGACAAAATTGGGCAGAAACATAAACTCGAGCGGCTCGATTCATGGAAGTAAAGAATTTAGTGCCACTTGTTCCGCGATTGATCACAGCGTCAGTGTGATTTATTACTCTTGCCCAAAAAGTCAAGGTAGATGTAGGCAAAGTCACAGAGAGCAAAGCAATGGGACTGAACTGCTATTGAATGGACTGTGGAACAACGCTGATGAGGACGCCACACTGACTGAGATTATTGAATGTTTGCCTTCAGCAAAATGACCCGCGCAGGCACAAATTACTCGTTGGACTGAGTCGAGGCCAAAGACAAATGCGGATGTTGTCAGACCAGCGGATGTTTGGTCCACGCTTCGCCGTCGCCACCAAAGGTGGGTGGATGGAGACACAAACACGGCCCGCATGGTTCACGTACACGCACTCCCCAAAACAATGTCTGTGCACTTCTCAACGGGTGTAATTGTCTGCAGGCGGTATTGGATATGTGGTTAACGGGAGAAAAACAAATGAGTATCCAAGGTCACTCCAGGAGGCGGCAGCGATAATTGAGCCCTCCCAGTGGATCTATCAAACACAACAATAAAGAAATGCCAATAATATCCCAGGGCCGATTACGGGAACATCATCCCTCTCTTTTACAGGAGGCTGGAGGAGATGCAGATGGAGAGAAAAAGGGAAGAAAGACAAAGCTACCATTCACAGTGTGACGGAGAAAAGCCAATTAGGGAGCGCAAACATTATGGGAATGAAAGCAACCGCAGCGCGAGGTTATTTCAAACAACTCATCCTCGAGTCTGAAGTGTACAGCGTCTGCGTTTAGGGTGTGCGAGTCTGAAATCGTTTCCCTCGCTACCGTCAGTGCTCACAGAACGATTGTGACGGCGGCACTTCCAGCGGTCAACTCCTTCCCTTTTTATGACTCGACGTAGCAGGCCAGGCTCTGTGATTGATCCTTTGTAGAAGAAAAAAAAATTGCTTCTGAATACATTATACACCGATCATAATAGGACACGCAGAACTAGCACTAATGACTGCAATACAACTGCACTTTCTATTCCTAGAAACAGTCTTTGGAAACTGTCACATGGGAGACTGTTTTCTCATCACTGACGTTTGGCTTTTATGATGCGCCTCTGTGCAAAATGCTCATGTGCAGGTTAGGATTGTTTCAAACAATCAGGAAAATGTTATTATAACATATATAACATAATATAACTGATATATATTTGTCCTTGTTGTGTTTAGCCCCTTTTCTCAAGGAATAGTTTGATACTGCTTAAGTTAGATGAGATGCTCAACACCAGTTTCATGCCGGTTTGATAAATATGAGGCCGATTTAGCTTAGCTTAGCCTGAAGACTGGAAGCCGGGAGAGAGACTATGCCCGAAAGTTCAGAAATCCACTCACCGGCACCTCCAAAGCTCATCAGTTCACACACTGTGTCTCGTTTGTTTAATGCTTATGAAGCACAGTGTGGGAAAGAGATGAGAGGAGAGTGGCATGATCTGTTTTCACTTGTTTTAATAAAAGAACTGAAGATTCAATATCAGATGAACCATCAGCTTAAGATGGAAATTTGTGCCGCACTGGACAATTACTCTCTCTCTCTCTCTCTCTCTCTCTTCGCCTTCCCCCGTGGTTTTTGCGGACGAGCTGTTAGTTTTTCAAAGCAAGTCTGAGAGGACGCAGTATGCGGGGAGAAAGGTAAAACCGCGCTAATGATATTGAACCTGGCAACACCGTGAAATCCCCCAAAACACAGCCGGCACATTGTATTCCCCCGATACCACAGCATCTTGATAATAACTACGCTGTTGCTGTGAGCAGAGACGTGTCTGTGGGGTGTTGTGAACATCTCTGCTTGTATGCATTTGTGCGCTTGCATGTCTACGCACAGTATGACCCTGCATGAATACAGAAAATACGTTTAATGTCAGACGTCAGCATGTCCACATGCTGTATACAAAACAGTGCAGGTAAGACTCATCATCATCAGCATCATTATCTTGTACACTGTAAAAATGTGATTTTTCAGTAATTACAGCACTTTCACCGGGTGCACTTTTCATGTGTATTGCTGAATAGCACAATATTGTTACAGAGAGATGATGTATCACGTTTACAAATGCGTACCACAGCTGAGTTGGTTGGTTTCAGGAAATGCCAAGTCCATGCATCATTTAAAAAAAAATATTATTATTATTATTATTTTTGAGGTTGCCGTGGCTTTTAAATGCATGCATGATTTAACATTAGCCCATTAGCACCAGCAACTTACTGGCAATCATAAAACTAAACGGCATATAAACCTATGTTGCCACACAATCTGCGCCCGTGCACTTTTTATAATGAAGGTAGCGAAAAGTGCAGCGTCAGCATATACCCTTTAAAACAATAAGCCCCAAGGCTCCCGCCTATTAAAGGGTAGTACAGTACATAAAGGTCGACATAAAGTATAAAGCAAGCTAATTAACTACAAGTGGGAAAACTATACTAAGTAATAACAACCATTAAATTCCATCTATGTTTATTCTGAAGGGCTATTTGTGAGGAATTTGCAGGCTAAGGAGTTTTTTCCCATTTGACAGCTATTCTTTCGTGTTTTTTCTCGACACCATATGCAAATCCCCGCGTGCAGTGTGCTTGAATCCGCCGAGAATGAGAAAACCGACGCGGCAAGGATTAGCGATAGGGAGAACATCCAGTGAGTCTATACGTGTACATCGTTTTTGGACTCAGCGGCTCTGACTCCGCCACTACAATATGCTACTTCTATTTTAGCTCTTGCATGTCCTGCAAAGGTTTCCTCATCTTCTACTACAATTAGTTATCAGTGACTCATTACTCATTTCCTGCTGCATTGCTTTCCTGGCATCTTTTCAGATAACCTCTGAAGACTCTCTGTACAGAAATGAATAGGACTAAAACTCGCTATTTTTGTCCCGGCCTTGTTGAGGGCACCAACATGGATGCACTGCCATTTTTGCCAAGTCCTTTTTTTTGCTGCGTTTTTGTGCTTGCACCTGTTCCTGGATCCGAATGCCTCCACGGAGGCAGGGGGAACAGAGCAACTGAGGTTGTGCTTATACAGGTTCAGTGGTGCAGTGCAGTTTCTAAAAAGTTTTAGGCACCAAATTGAGCTCACATTACCGCCCACTCGGACCACTTGCAATTATAGAGGCGTGCACGTACGGAGCAATTTATGTGGCTTTCATTGGCGGGAAAGCAAAAGGTGACCTCACAAAGAAGCACGTTGAATTGTGCATATTTCATTTTTAGAACGGAATGAAGGCAAAGTCGGGCTTATTTCTTAACAACAAGGCCATCCATTAGGGTCTTCAGGCTCATATAATTCTCTTTCCCTTCTGGCAGATTAAAATCCCTGAAGCTATCGTGCAGGAGAGGGAATATCCATTCTCCTTTCACAGTCTCGAATTTGTGGGGTTGCACTTGCACGTTTCCGTACATAAGTCAAACAGTGAGAAATGGAAGCAAGAAAATGTTAAAATGATTTTTTTTTTTTTTTACTGTAGCACTACCTGAGGTAATTGTAGTCTGTCTTCTGATTGGTGTGTGTGTGCATCATTGCCTATGGACATAAACCACTGTGACTCCAGAAACATGTCCCTTAAAAATGGATGTTATGTTCTTTCTTTCTTTTGAGGGGGGGAAATTCAAGGTGTATATTTGTGTCTCACTTGTGTCTGCTTAGATAACTCAGCATCGTCACTTTGAAGAAAAAAAAAAGAAGTAATTTTCCTGTCCTGATTGTAAAGCCACATGTTGCAGTCTCCAGCATGTGGTAATGAGCCACTGACACAAGCTGGAGAAGAGAGCGGATGAAGTGCGGATGGACATCTGGTGTCCCAGTTGCTGCCCTCTTTCATCTCAGCTGCACTCATCAGTCCCTTGTGGTATTCCTCGCTCAGCGCCGTGTCTCTGTAAAGAACAGAGCTCTGGCTTTTGCGAATTTTTTCAGACCGTGCTGCATCTCACTCACGTCGGGAGGATGGAGATGAGTCTTAAGAATTCCATGAAAGGAGAAGACCAAATGCGGGAGGAAGAGGAGAAAGAAGAACGGGCAAGAGATGAGTGGGTTCCAGAGTGTGCAGGGAATGTGTCATCCAGGTACCGGCAGCTGCCAAAGATCAACCACAGCATCAGCCTCAGTGCCTCTTCCTCCATACTGTCTCTCCTGCCCCCTCAGGAGCTCAATGTATTTGTTTTCTTTTTAATCAGTTTGAGGATCGCAGATACAGCCCAATCTGTTGTACACCCACTCAAACATTATTCCAAAATGTATGCACTGAAAAGTATGGGATGCCTTTATTCCACTGTTGTGTTTGCAGGCCCTTTGTCTGGCTCTCACCACTTGTTTGTTGTTTTTTTTTTTTTAAGATTAGCATTTGTTCTCTCTCTTTTGCCTTCACTGGCTGTAATCCCTCCCTCTGTCTACTGCGCTACTCCATCCTAGCTTTGGGACAATATGCAATGCAAATGGATGCCATAGTCAGTACTATCTGCACTGTCTTTCTGTTCCTGAAACATGAGAGTCAGAAGAAAGGAAAGACGGGGATAAGAATGAAGAAGGCCGTGAGCCGTGTAGCTATGTAGCCGTTACATGTTACCTTTAGGTGCTGTAAAGAAATCAGGGTAGGAATCTTGTACATAGTCAGACAATTTGCCAAAGTGAGACGTAAAAGGAGAATGAAAAGAAAATCCCTCCCCTAAGACCAGTGAGTGATGGCAAAGTACTGAAACAACTACTGTGGGTTGACAGGTGGCGAAGATGTGAGATTCGACGACAGCCACTTAGAGCAGTTGACAGGAATATTTGCTGAAGTCAAGCGAAGAGAACTGATCAAGGTGCGGCGAACATTAAGACACGAAGTGGAAGTGGGCCAACTTCTCTTCCATTACACAGCAGAGAGCGGAGATATTCCCCCGCGCTGAAAGCGCCAGATCTCGTCTTCCATTAGCCTTTATTGGTCTTGCAGTCTAAAACCATTTGAGGGAGATAACATGCGCTCATATAGTCTTTTATGGTTATACACTTTATTCAGCTTTAAAGTATATTAATCTGTTATCTTGTGTTTGGGCTTTACGTTATTTTTCTTTTATTGTTGTTGTGAGAGCGAGATTACAGGTAAATATTAAAGTCATCAATCAAGCAAAGTGGGAAGAGAAGGGACGGGAAACACCCCAAGGGAGAAGAGGAGAGAGGAGGAGAGGAGAAAGCTATCTTTTACACATCACCCATAACCCTGACCGATTTGTCGTAAAACCACCATCCAATTAAAAGAGGACTCTCCATCTGTTTCCTCCTGAGTCAGCAGTGACCTCTCACCCCCCCATACACCTCAGCCACGATATATCCACCACCTCTCTTCATTGCAGGTGTGTGTCACGATATGGATGAATACTGAAAGATGTAGCTATAGAAAGCACCCAGCCACTCTGAGCTCAGATGAACAAAGCAGAATCCACGGCATAAGGCAGCATGTAGGAAAGTGATCTCGAGAGCTGCTCCCCTGAAAGACTGACAGACCACGCTGCTCTCGGTCCTTAGCAGTACACTCGCCGGTTACTTACGTTTACCATTTCTTGATGTCATTGTTCTCAGATGGTGTCTGCATATAAAGAATTCTATTGTACAAATAAACTATAAAAATGTTCCATGCCCATGTCTTTCAGATTATGAGCAGAGACGTGTGGAGCAAAGTCCCGGCTATAAAACAGCTGTAACAGGCTCCTGTCCATGCATGGCATCGTGCAGTGAGTCAGTACCGGCTCTACTACAGTAGTTTTTTGCTGTTCTTTACTGACCAAATATAGATTTGTATGAGCTCAGTAACTGCCTGCAGAGAATGCAGAGGGAAAACTTTGACTGTGGGGTACTGTGCGCATCAGCAATATATTCTGGGACATGTCATTTGCTTGTTTACATTATCCATCTTCACCAGTCCCATGACAAAAGAAAAATCTTTGCCTGGGGTGAAAAAGACTGCACTTGAGGTTCAGCTGAGGATAGCTGTGTAATTTCCAATGGTGCAGTGATTTAAAGCAAAAAAAAAATGGTGCAAAGTCAGCCTTAAATGCTGCTTTCACTGTCACTCAGTGTTTTTTTTCTTCCAAAGATAAATTACCCACTCAGAGACAAACTCAAAACACTTGACCACTCATTAGAGGTCCCACTTTGAAGAGGTAAACATACCGAGGTTTTAAAACAAGCTGAAAACAAAATATCAAGAGACAATAAATCCATACGTACAAGTGGGATCAGAATCCTCTTTATATGCTGCAACTCCAACAACAAAAAAAATAAATAAATAAAAATAAATATCCCATTGATCTTTCTTGATTAATGTAGCAAATCCTAGTTCTGTGCTGAACACGGGGTCACTTGAAAAACAATGCTTGATGTGCCTATCTGGAATCAATTCTGTTTAAAACTACTGTTAAACTGCACATAACGCAGGGCAGGAGGCACTGACGGCTTCCCTTTGGCTATTTTCTCTCTGGGCTTGTTTCAGACTTTTAATAAGGCTTTTTTACCGTTCCACTGGTTTGTTATTCTGCTGCTGACGCATAAATAGATGATGATGATGATGATGCAAATAACTGTGACGCATGTGGATGTGCATGCGTTGCGCATGTGCTCTTTTATACATATATATGAAATATGGGTCCATGGAGGAGATTGCCATGGTTGCACGATGCGGGCAGACACATTCACCCATCCTCATTCCCTGACTGTTTGGATTAATGAAGCCTTAATAGCCCATGTCATTAGGCTGGGTGGTCACCGACAAGACTGCAAAACCATGGATATTCGTTCATATTAATATACTGCGGGCCAGTCTATAGACATAAAGCTGAGTGTGAGTCCAGCCAACACAAAAGTGCTGTTCTCTTCTGTTCACGGGTGTCTGCCAATCCAGGTGGAAACTTTAAGAGACAGTGATATCAAGCTTTGCCTGTTCACCCTTGAATTCCATCTTCATCCAAAGGCTGCGAGCAATGACACTCCAAAAGGTGTTAAACATGCCTTCATTTCACAACAATTACCCCAGAGTCGTTAGAGTGGAAATACATAAATCATTCCTTTGACGTGTACAGCACGCACACCCACACACTCACATGAACATCAGCACTCACACGCAGTCCTTCATGGCCAAAACCCCAGGCCATGAAGGCACCAAACATACACACACAGACAAACACTGACAATGGAGGTCCTAACTATGTTAAATGACTAGTATTAATCACCCTTCTCTGTCTTTGTGGTGATTATGAACACATTAATCAGATGAATGTCAGTGCGCCAGGCTTAACAGGAATGAGTGAGGTGAGAGGTGCAGGTGTGGGAAACACTGAGGGGACCCCGGGTCTTATTTTCTGCTTTGTATAAAATCCCACAAACAAAACAAAACTTCAAGTACCACTCTGGGTGGGGGGTGCATAGGTCAGGGTGGGGTTGTGTCCTGGAGCAAGCATGCAGTACACTCACGTGCACCTGAGGCACACAAAGACGGTCGGTAAAGAGACTGACAGGCCTGGTTAAAACTTTATGGACTTTATGGATTTTTTTTTTTGGCTCACCAGACTTGGTCCCAGTCGTCCAAAAGTGCCCACTGTAACATGTTTATTTCTGCGACTCGCACAAGTGACAAACAATAACAAGCTGTCAACTGAATAATTGCGGAAAACAAACAAAAAGGTATGATGTGAAAAAACCTCGCTGAGCGAGCTGCGGGCTGCAAACCAGATGGTGAGCGGCTGTGGCGCTTATCACGACCTGTTGCAGCAGGACGAGAACACCAAATCTAATTGCTTCTAAATGTGAATCCTCACATTCAACTTGAAAGCTCTGGATGGTGGAAAGGTGCATTATCTCCTCACGCTCCCCTCAGTCAAATTAAGGAAACAAAATGACCAACCTGTTCACGCAGGACTGCACGGTCCAATTATTGTCTGCACAAAGGCTGTCATTATTAAAGTAGGTCTACTGTAGCAATACAAATGATGGTGTTCCTCATGGCTGTATACACAAATACAGCTGTACTCTTCATATTCAACAGTTTAAAAATATATATATATATATTTTTAAAAAATCTCCCTCTCGCCCACCTGGGCGGTGTTTCCTTCAGACTCGGGTCCTCTACCAGAGGCCTGGGAGTCTGAGGGTGGCTCATGGCTGTATACACAAATACAGCCATACTCTTCATATTCAACAGTTTAAAAATATATATATATACACAAGAATATTGTTTTAAAGAAGATAATCATGTAATTTCAAAACTAATGACCAAAAAAACAGGTCACAGAAGTATAACTTTCATTTTTCCAAGCAACCCACAACCATGTTCTGGGTGGTTGTGCATGGCGGTGGAAGGTGTATACAACAATACAACTTTCCTCAGTCAGAACGTTTATGGTACAGTCAGCTATACTTCGCAATGCATGGCTTCCAGATACGGTCACAATACCTTTGGCACCTTTCTGTGTGACACAGAAAATAAATAACATTTGAAAATGTTCTTTGTGCAGCATAAAATGTGTTTGTTTGCAGATGCACGGGATAAATAAATCACCCGGCTTTCAGAGCAGATCCTCATCTCCATATAATTCGCCTAAACAACTCATTGAGATAAAGAACAAATGCCTAAACTTGGTTGGACGAGCATTAACCAGACTCCGCATGCAAAAAAAAGTGCAATTTCTCCAGCAGATGGTGGAGAATTGTGTGATTTGGCTGCATTTTACAGCATAGATTCATATTCAGATATGACATAAATGTAAACAGAGTCAATGGGAAGACGCCAACAGAGATGCACAGAAGCAGAGTGAAGATCCTTTCAGGAAGAAGGAAAGACAAGCCTGCTTGAGTAGCACATATTTCAACTTGAGTGGGTATATGCTGGTATTCAAAGTGGCATCGCTTGATAAACGTACACACTGACAACAGCTGTGAGCCGAACCCTGCTGCCGCACATCTGCATCAAGTTTGTCCCTCACTTTTAACGTATATTGCCATGTCCCCTATGGTATAGTGTGTGCACAGACACACACCACGCGTCCAGACACCAACGTGCATGCTGCGGAACATCTGCAGCTGTTTGCAGTGGTGCTCGGTCACTCCACTTCATCGCTTAGACTATTTCAGTATGCAGCAAGCTTTTAAGTCCCCACATCTGCTGGAAAGAAACAAAACAAACTTTATCAGCCTCTCTCAAAATAGCTTGACTGAAAGTGCACTTTAATTGATATTCATTTCAACTTCAAAATTCAGAACGGCAAGGCACCACAGCGTGAATGACAGTGGCGGCGACATCAGATAATTGGGACAGGGGAGGCCTAATGGCAGGACAATGCCGGCACTGTCGTTAATTTCTCTCTTGTTAACGTTGAAGCCCCAAGCAAGAGGCACTTAGGAGCAATCAAATAGGTTGATGTGGTGGATGTGTGGATGGAGTGGCTTTGACAGAAACTAAATCATTTTTTTGTTTTATTATTTGGCAAATTTAAAAAAAAACACACAAACAAATGCACTGCTTTGGAGACAAAATGGTAATATGGTATGGTGCCGTTGTAACTAACAATTTTACAGCAATGTTTCTATCACCTTGTACTGCATGAGCCATACAGAGAAAGATTGTTGACCTATGCATGAAGTGTCTTTATCAGCATTTATATTCAAGGGATCAAGTCATTAGTATGTGACAAAGGAACCAGCAGATGTCTATATAGCCTCCACTTGTCTATTAGCTCTGTCATTTGAGCATCAACGACAAATTAAGGTCAACAACTCTGATTATTATTCTTCCTTTCAGCTCTTTTGTGGCAGCCGGAGGCCGGACGATGTTGAGGCACGGCATCAGCATTGTACGTGAAGATGCAGGCACCGCATGGCGTCTAGTAGGCATAAAGGATAAAAAGAAAAATGTATTGGTCATTTCAAAATCTTTTCAGGAAATCAGAATTTAGAAGATTCAATCGTATTGCAAAATTGCAGGAGCAGCTGCACAAAGTGGCAAACACTGCAGGAGACATTTGTACACGCTGTGCATCTCGTACATGGTGCAGCCTATACTTGAGCTCCCCTATAATAATACTGCATTATGGTAAAAAAAACAAAAAAAACCTCTCTCTCGTGAATGTGATACCTCTAGGCCACTGGGGCATCAAAGTAGGCCTCAGCGCTGCCACGGTAAATGTGATTACAGTAGCTGTGACAGAGACCTTGTGTTAGCCGTCAATCAGCATCAGTCTTTCCCTGACGGGCAGAGAGCCTGCGGTAACAAAGTCGCACGGGGCAAAGTAAAGTACTGGATGTCGCTTTCCTGAGTAAGAGGGACCAGGCCCTGTAGTTGAGCCCTTGCTGGCTCAACTATCCTGGAGTGAAACAGGTCAAAGTCGCTAGAAGATGAATAACAAGCGGGGCATTTACTGATTCACCTCTGATGATTGCATTTTCCAACCTCTTCCGGCAAATAGAGTGGAAGTTCGGTGAATAATTTCTGGTTCATTTGTGTTTCTCTTCCTGCAGGTTTTATTTCTAAAAGAACTCTGCTACTGATCAAAGCTATTAAACCCAGCATGGACTGTGCTATTTGCAAAGCTAATGTACGACAGCAGGCATAAAGATGAGTTATAGTCTCAGACTAACAAATATATCTGTCAGCAACGCACAAGCACGTCACACTAGACGTGGGACAGACATCTGTCTAGTGTGAATGGAAACAAATATTTTCTTTAAAGCCGCAGGAACTGCAGTTACATGCTTGTCCTTCCACTGTATTTCTATTTTTTTCTCATTTATTTATATTTAAACTTCCTTTTTAATATTTTTGTACCATTATTGGTACGGTATTTCTTCACACATGCACACTGCATAAAGATTCATGGTACATCTGTAAATGATATGACAGCACAAAAGTCATATCCAAAGCAGAGACCAGCAACAGATACTGAACTTTAGCAGCAGGAATTTAGCTTGGATTCACGTTTAAAAAAAACAAAAAACAATGATAACTATCTGTCAATGCCAGTCTGTTTTAAAGCATTTTTATTATCCTAATGTGTAACTATAATAATTCCTGTCTATTTCCTGTGGACTTGCATTGAGTGAGAGAGTAGAAGGACACTGGGGCTGTGAACAGCATTATATGACGTGCATGGACAAGGGAACTTCTGTCTTTCCTCCTCCTCCTCCTCCTCCTCCTCTTCTTTGCCTCATAAAAAAAAAACTCAATCCCAACAAACAATCCCACTGGACTCAATTAGCGACAGTCAACTAAATGGTGTGACTTTAAGGCCCTGCCCCTAAGCACCCAAATATCTTGCCATGAAAACTCATGGCTTGTGCGTGTAGGTGTGTGCAGGAGTGGACGTATACGTGCGTGACTCACTCCAGTTCACACTTCCCCCGCCGTGGGATCAGCCGCGGAGCTCCCTGAGCAGCAGTGTGTGTGCGATAATTAGCCTCAGATTCACCACTCCTGTGAACACACGCCTGGGCTGGCAGAGGGAGGCATGCCTCAGGGAGGGGTGAATGCTATGACTGAATATCATCCAGTGACATCTAACAATGAAGTCCTCTCCCCCTTTCTCATCAGTCTTCCCTCCTAAATACTGCAGCGCCAGCGCAGGCTCGCAGTGGCCACCAGCGGACACACAGCAAGTAGAGCAGAAAGGGTTGTCGTTCCGAACAGGCACATACCAGCAGCTGGCGACAGGTGGCTGGGTTTTGACCAGCGGCTGCAACGGTTCATCTGACAGGTTCATGCTGTCAAAACAACAAACCCAGTTTTCTCGACGGCAAGGCAGACGACTGAGTCAAACTTAGATCATCCAAACTTCATGGCAACTTGACACATCCATCACCTGGACTTCTAGCAAACACTGAATGAAATGCAGCAGTGACTGTCACATTCCATTATTTGCTAAATCATCAAACACGTCTTTCCAACGACAATGATCAGATTTCCCCACCGGATCATTAATGTTTCATCATCTCTAATCCAGCTCAGTTCTGACAAGGAACATGAATTGCCTGGCTCTGGGGAGAAATGTGCATTTAGTATTTATATTCCACCGTGTATACCCCACAAGACCGGGGTACAATTGTTCCTTGTTAATAATTAATAGACTCTGCTTTGAATCTGCTTGTAGTACACAATGGTTATGGTTCACTCTGGGACAAGGCGAGGGTGAGATGGCAGGAGAAAGATTTGTAACACAAACTTTAAGTTATATTCTTATAGATATAATTTTCATTTGGTGTTGTTTGATGTGACAGCTATAGCAGAAAGGACAAAATAAGAAATAAAATAATGCTGCACAAATAGTATTTGACCTTGGTCTGAACTGAAAACCCCCCTACCAATTTCTTCCCTTCTTCTCCATCCAGCCTGCTTGCTTTTTTGCTAATGTCGTCTCTTAGTTTGAGCTGCCCTGCTGTTTCTGTGGCCCTTCATCCTCCACACCTCTTGCTCAGCCTCGTTCAATCTCCTTCCCTCACCCCTTTTCACATCGGTTGCCAGCGTTTGCTGTCCTGCGTCTCTGCTCCTCTGCCGTTTCCCTCCTCCCTGCTTGCACCTTTGATGTTGAGACCAAGGCTAAAGCCTGAGCTAATCTGCTGTGGGGCTTCCTGAGCCATAACTGGGCCAAGGGTTGGAATCAAGAACATGGCATAGGGGCCAAAGGAAGCAAACGTGGAACGAACGCAGTGACAGAAGAACGGTGCAAGATATTCAATGACAAGTCCCTTTCATTGTCTTGTATTGGCCCTTGTTTTATTTTGGAAAAACATTCCAACATAATTGGAAATAAATCAACAATGGCTTGAGATTACCGAGAGAGGGACAGATCACAGAATCGACAAGGCTCTGCTTATCCTACATCAGTCAACAATAAAGAAATATTTCAAAATGAAATAACAGATTTCAATATCTGTTGAAGTTGTCTATCTTATTTGGACAAGGAGGACAGCAAACAAGAAGCCGGAGGGGATACCATGGTGGTACGTGTAGTGCAAGCCATGATTTGTACAGGTTTCACAAGCATTACTGAACAGAAACAGTAAATACAATAGCAGGCCAATTAAGGATCCTGGAAGAAATGTGTGCGGAGGGTGAAGATAAAGAGCCAGGATGAGAATGGCATCCACTGTAAAGAACTGGGGAAGAAAAGAGCGAGAGGAAGGACAGTCTGAACCCTGTGTTGGCAAGCTGTGCAGGGAAAAAAAGGACGGATGGTAATAAAGCGCTAAATGTATTAGCTTTGGTGTAGCCTATAGCCCACCCTCAATTTCCCTCCCCATATTTCCCACGCCGAGAGAAGAAAAGGCAGAATAATCCCTCGGCAATACTACTCATCTGCCTTGCTCTGGCAGCGCTATTTATAGCACATTAAAGGGGTAAATATGCCTTTTCTTCACCTCTGACATAAAACATAAAAATAACCTTCAAAGTTAAAGCTCTGCTAACAGGATCAAGTGTGTAGGCAAAAGCAACTCAAATAATAAGGGAAGAGGAGAGAAATAAAGAACACGGCTCACTGAGTCAAGGGTTACCCAGAAACACATTCTTCAAATAAAACACTGTTCCTGCTCTATCAGAGGAGACACAGTTGAACTGAGACCTCATTTTAATTTACACTGCAAAGAGAATTCATAACCACGCCGTGCAAAGGGATCAAAAAGTTTCTTGTCATACGTAATTACCCCACAGCTAATTGCACTGACATAGCGGGGGCTAATTAGGAATACAATGGATGTAATGCAAGAGCATCAACACCACTTTATTGCTGACGGAGTGATTTCACAGCAACACCTTTTTTTTAACCGCTAAAATCAGCCATTAATATTTCACAGAAATATCCTTGTCCTACATTGTGTATCCGTTACTGCTAATAAGCCTATTTAATCATCAGTGTCAATCTGACTTGAGAACAGCAGCAGAGAGTGGATAGACGCTGGTGAATTTTACTTTCATAAACATCCTCCTTTTGACTCACATATTCACGCATGACCCCTAATTATTTCTTAAAAATAGGGTTTAATTGTTTACTCCAGGGGGAAAAAAAATAGAGAGAGCAATGTGCTGAGAAGCCGCCAGCGCCGACATCTGACACCAAATTGCGAGTCAAAGAACAATACGTGCTAAACCAATAGATCAAACAAAGCACTCCATTATGCTGTATTGGAGACCCAGGGCACGTCAGCAGCAGTAATTAACATGACAGAGCAGTGTGAACAAACAGAGAGGGTTAACATCTCTCCGGGTCATTGTTTGGAGGCAGTCCAGCAGACATGGCCGCTCTGTTTCCTCTCCCATACCGACCAGGTAAATGTTTACCTGCTCATTCCACGTTCTGTTTATTTACGCTCATGCACAGCAGCAACTCTGTATCCATGCATTATCGTACAAAGCTGCATCATGGCCACTGAAGTTGGCCCTATGTCAAAGGAACAGCGTCCTCCCTGATCCATTTCATCCATGCAAACAGCGCACTAATTAGCCATGCTAAGACGAATCACACTGGTTTTTTCCTGGTTCACTGGCTGCAGCACCTTCCATAATCCTCCGTTATCACACAGTGTGGGGCGGGGCGGATAGTGAAGCTAATAACACAGCGATATTAGCTACACTGATCTGAAAGTGATAGAGGCAGGCTGCCCTCGCCCTTAATTCTGTCTGCATGAGCCCCAGACCAGACTAATCCCTTTTTTAATTATTTTTTCTCTTCGCCCCTCGCCTACCCCTCTTGTCAATGTTCTCTAATCAGACCATCTAATTAAAAAACAGAAAGGGTGGCAAGCAGGCTGCCTCAGTGTCTCTGAAGGGTGCAATGTCAGTAGTATATGAGCTGCATATGTTAGCAGAGGGGTAATGCTGATAGCCTGCGTGTTGCACATTTGGCTGGTGTGTGTGTGTGTTTGTCCATTAATTCAGCATTTAAATTCAAGAAGCATCTGTGTGAGATCAACAGCAGCATAACCTAAGCGTTTGAGATTACAAAGATTAAAAGACAGCCAATAATTTTTTAAAAGTGCAGTTTGGTGCACTTACAAATTCCTGTCATCACAGACATGTTAAAGCTTTGCTGAGATAAAAGTTTGCTTTTATTCTGTCCCTCTGTCTTTGCTTCTGTCTCATTCTGTCAGTGGGGAAAGTGGGATTAAGAAAGATTGCAGTGCCGAGGGATCAATATGATGCTGACACCTCCCTGGCACTCCAAAAATCTCTACCAAGCAAAAACCCACTTGGGGGGGTCTAATGGATCACATAACCACTATATCACTTTATAGCTTTGACTTAACCCCTGAAAAAGCAACCGCCTCGTCTGCAATGAGTAAAACTGAATATTCAAAAATGAAATAAAAGCAATAAATTGACTCTAAACCTCTCTCACCAAGCCACAAAAACACCTGTGCAGGAACTCATGATGGAAGAACTGCTAATAATGTAATAAAAAACTCAATAAAAATCATAATTTAACAGACCACCTATGATGCAATAAAAATGCTGAGAGCATTTTGTGATAACTTTTTACCTATAATGTATTAAGTTATTGCATTTTGCAGTTATTACAAGTTGCTTTGGTTTGTGGCATTTTTTAAATGAAAATTTCATAAATTGGTAAAAGTATTTCTTAATGAGTTTGTGGAATTAGATTATTTTGTCCGCCCAGGATGAATTAGGAATATCTTTCATGGTATACAAAATATGAAGTCATTATTAACATTGGAAATTTTTGCAACTGTACAAATGCAGACAACTCCTCAGGTCCCTCCAACAGAGCAGCTGAGGCTTTTTACGGTTAGGGACCACAGTGCCTGTCTCCTTTTGCTCCCTCTTCTTTATTGATGCGATTGGGAGGAGTTTTTTTATGCTGTGCAGCCTGTAATTACTGGTCAAGGCACGATCACCAGAGTTCATAAAGGTTCCTCTGTAAATATATTCAGGTCGGCCTTGTGTCAGCTCACACAAAGGTGACACACCTCGTCTGATGAATGGGAGGAGGAGGGGCATTTCACTGCCACTCTTCACAGACACAGACACATTCACAGAGGCAACAGATGAGGAGCAAATACATACTGACTGTATAGACCCAACCTGTCCCGCCGCTCCAAAGAAGAATAAGATATATTACCCTCCGAACCAGCAAGCACGTTCCTGCTTTACTTCACCTTGCAGGCCCCCTCCTTCTCTTTTGATCCGTATTTACTTCTGTCATTACTAGCCCTAATTGGGTCTCAAAAAAATACAGGGATATTTCATGAATGTTCATGAAGCCCGTGAAAAGAGGAACCCCGTCGTGTGAGTGATGGGTCCTCAGAAATTGAGAATGATTCAGTCTCCATGTCCGCATCATCAATCGTCCGTGCATTCCCAGCAGGCCAGGATGACTCAGCCGTTAAGACCTAAGGCACTCGTTTGACATCCGATTCAAGTGCAGGTTATACTTCACTGCAAACAAGTTCTTCTTTAGTTTTTAAGCTTTAAAAATCAGACTTTTTCATTCAGTGAGGTTTGAGTTGACTCAATTGGTTTCAATTGTTGTCAGGGATTTAGTAGAAACAAGCGCATGGTTCTGCAAACAGCAGATCACTCCACTAGTATTAGCACAACAGTGATTTGCATTGGAAAGACAAAGAATTGTGTGATGCCCTCGGTTGATGTTGTCACATTAAATTGGGCGGCGAGAGACGGCGAGGCTTTCAAAGCAGAGGCTTGCGGCGAGTTTGCGCCCTTTGAGGTTTTATTTGCAAGCTGTTCTGTGGGAGGTTAGAGACTCAGAGCAGGAATGTGTTGTGGTTGAGCAGTGACCCACGTCAGATAGTGACATCTCAGTCCACTCAGGGGGATGCTCAGGGACGAGATGTTCTGCTGTTACTGCAGCATGGTCGCACTGCAAACAAAGATCCACCTTAAAAAAAAAACACGGATCTTGTTTTTGAAATAACGCTTGCTAAGAACTCCTTAAATCATCACTATTGTTTGTCATGTCCCCCTTTATCACTGCTGTCTGGTTTGCAAATTTGTAAGATGTGTAATCGACGCCACAGGGGAGAGTGAAACAATTATGGTGATTCAGCAGGTTCTAAGGCATGTTAAAGAGAGAAAAGCTCCAACTGCTGTCCTTTAATTTGACTTTTGGACTACTTTTAATGACCCGTTGGCCATGTTTTTTTCTTCAGTGCGGGAAGACCTTGTCAAGTGTACATACACATACACACACACACACACACACACACACACACACACACACACTATTAGACAATCAGATGTAATGCAGTGACTTGGCATTAAGGAGCTGTGTGTACTTGTCCTCACTGCCCTGCTTTTACAATCTAATTGCTGTACCCAGTGTCCTCTACAACAGACCACTGAGTGCGCTGTGCTTTTGCCCAATTGATTTCACATGGTCCTTCCCTTCTAAGCCCCCAGCCCACCCCACCCCACCCCCTTCCCTATTGCTCTATCTTGGCTAATTGCTGTGATTGATTAATTGACCGGCGTGTGATGTCCCTCACAGTCACGTGAGGCTTAGAGCCATGACAATCTGGCAGGAAACAGTGACGTTGACCAGGCAAGCCACTCAAAAACAATTACCATACAGCCACTGTTCTCTTTTGATCACACCGTGACAAAAAAACAAAACAAAAAAAGCGCCGGCGAAGCGAGCTATCCCTCCTCAGGTCAGCAGCACTTGACCCAGGAAGCAAATTAAGAGATCAAAGTGAGCTGTGAGATGAAGCGGGAGTCGAAGCTGCGGAACAAACCTGAACCTGAAACCTGAAGCCTGAAAACCTGCAATGCCTGTTTTCTCAAAAGTGACAGCTGATGAAAGACGTAGGCAACATGAGATTAATTACTTACAGTATCAGCAGTTCCATGACTCATGTCTTCAAAAAATTAATCAAATGATACAAGCAGGAAAACAGATGACACCATTAAGTAAAGAGGATAAACAGACCCCATGCTCCAATGTCCTAAAGGGCAGAATTAAGAGTTTTGAGGATTACAGATCAAGAGAAAAACAGTAGAAACTCTTAGATAAGAGGATTATTCTAAAATACATTTTCTAATTCTCATAAATATAGTACTGAACAACTGAGATATTCACATGACATACTTATTACTCATTCGTCACTTTTTTTGTTGTTGTTTTGTTTGCACAACTGAAATAGTGCATTGCCATCCATTTGCAGGCCCAGAGCGCCGATGTACATGACTACAAATATGTCTCTGTGTACAAATCAAAAGCCATTAGTGCATCTGTGGGACTGTTAACAGCGACAGATTGGATCCCAGTGGTGCAGTGCTTAGTAAACACAACTAAAGAGACACCCAGTCAGTGCACAGTGATCTGGCCCATTACCTCTAACCTCTGGGTGTTCTCTGGTCTCAGTGGGATTGGGGGGTGAGGTAACACATGGCTAGACATGCTTACACAGTCACATTGCTATCCAGGCTGTTTGCCTCAGGGGGCCCGGTTTATAGCTCAGACTAAATATGGCCTAGTAAACTGCTGCACCTGCTGTTTCTTAGCATAGCACAGATGATCAATGACAATTAATGATATATAATCATCCAGAATAGAATGCCGCCCCTCGTTTGCTGTGCTGTCATTTTGACAGTATGGCTGAAATAGGCTTCACCTTGAGAGAAAAGAAAAAAACAAAAAACAACACAAGGTTGATAGAACGCATGGCTAAGGTTTGGCCCGTTTTTGCTAACCTCGCTCTCCTCAGCACAACCACCCCCCCCCCACACACACACACACACACCCCTTTCCCCTCCATCTCCGAGCCTGAGCAGTGTCGCAGAGTGAGTCACAAAGTGTGGATTGCTGGGGTGAGCCAATCTGTGGCGTGGCACCAGGTGTTGGAGATAATGTTCCGCCGGAGCACTTCTTGGCGGGTGGCGCAAAGTTCATCATGACCGCAGTTTTGATCGATGGCACGTTACAGATTGAGTCCTCAACCGAGTGCTGTTGTTAATAAATCCTGACTCAGACAAACATACTTTGAGGGGCTGTGGCGGAGAGAGTAGCAACGACAGCTATTGATCCACTGGTTGAGCACAGGCCGATAAGCCAAACTATAGTTCTGGATGTATACAGCTGACACTGCAGGAAAAAGAAGTGAAGAATAGGGGAATGAAGAGCATCTGAGAAGACAACAGAGGTGACATTTTGAACTATTGGCTGAATGGAAATTGAAGTTGGTCAACCTGGTTTTACCAACGGGCCATTCACAAGCTTTTTACAGGACAGTATTTAATATCTAAATGAATGATACGCTAATTCTTTTCTTCTATTATTCAGTCCAAGATAAATGCAGTATATCCAGCTGAACACCCAGCATAATGAACCAGTGACACCACGACATATTATTTACTGAACCTGGAAATGGCCAAGAACTGCTGGAGCTTTACTGCAGGTCAGATATCTGCAGCCTCTGCAGGTTAGAGAGTGGTGAAAGGTTAATTGGTAGATGAGCCAAGGGAGTTTGTGGAGGAAAGACAGAGAGAGGAAGAATGTGTAGGACAGAAGGAAACAGACAAGAGATCTAGATGCAGCGAGATAAGAGGATGTGACTGATGTGGCTGGTACATACAGATTGCACCCCCTCACAGCATGATCCGGGGGCTCGTTTATTTTTGTTGGGGTTTTTTTTCTGCTGCTGCTGTTGTTGTTGTTGTCTTTGACGTGATGATCCTTGACGTGCGTCAGGCCCTCATCACCATCCCTCACATCCGCCGCGTAACATTTCCATCTCAATCAAAGTTCGTCTCCGCATGAGCTCCCTCCATCATTAGGTTTCGAGCTGTACGGCTGTGGGCTTTTTTTTTTGCTCATCATCCCCACTGCAGCAGACATGTGAAGTTAAGGGAATACATGAGTCAACAGTAACCAGTGTTTGGGAATGCACGCATCAAAAGACATCTTCTGACGGATACCTCGGGCTGCATTTCAAACTCCAGCTGCATCTGAGCAAACTTTACTGAATTCATCGCATGCTGCTCATTACCTGTAGTTTACTTTTGTTGGATGATTTGTATGTGGGTTTTATGATGAGAGCACCACTTAGAGTTAATGACTACAGAATGTATAATAAAGGACGAGATTTTCATTAGACAGTCAGAGCAAACTATCCACTCAGATGCTTTATGACACCCACATACCAGGTAGAGAGAGAGAGAGAGAGTGAGAGACTCAGAGAGGTAGAGAAAGACAGTGAGAAAGAGAGAATTGCCCGAGTGAGACCCTCCTGGACGTGAGCAGACTAGTGATGTTGCAGTGAATTGCCGGTAAAGCTCCAAAGCGAAACGCTTCCTTTGCTCCACCAGTCTGAGATGTGAGAAACAGGCCAGAGAATAAAAAATGGCAAAAAAAAAATGTATTCAACATTCAGACCCAAAATATATGCCCACTCGACTATCACACAGTATCCATTGAAAGCCACATCTATGCAAAGAGCCCCCGCTTACACTGCCAATACTCTGTATTTACATGCCGGAAATGACTGCCTCAGTGCCAGGACGTGTAATCTATATATATATATATACATTCTTTTTTCAAGCAGGGGGGCATCAGGGATCACAGGTGGCCGACCATTCATTCTTGTGCTGCCAGGCAAACAATAGTCAGAGGATATGTTGCCCAATCACTCACTCTGACTGTTTTATTACAGGAAATACTTAAAAGGAAAGTACATGACCGCCAGCAAAGAGCTTGCTGTGCAGTCCCGCTGGGAGAGAGTATGGACGAGTGTGTCGCCCCCCATGGTGAGCAGCAGTTGGCATGCACACAGACACATTTACATACAAGTGTAAATGGTGCACGGACATGTGTGCACGCAAGTCGATCTGGAAGTGGATCATCTAAGATGAATTCTGACTGCATTCTAGCTGCAGTGAATCTAAACTTTAATCTCACGAGCCCAACATGAAAAACCTTCACCAATCTCTTTGAAAACCCCAAAAACAAAAGTTGAGGCTTTTAGCGCCACAAAAGTGAAACCCGCTCATATCGTTGCAGCTCCCATCGGAAGCAGGAGAAAACAGCCCGTGGACTTAAAACGCTGCTCCGAAGACTATTCACTCACTCTCAGGTGAGTCGACCTAACAGCCAATCGATATATATCCACTGTTCTCTACTCTGTTCCAACAACTCTGTCTCTTTCTGTCTTACCTACAAACACACACACAGACATGCTCCCTCCATGGGCTGGGACAAGCTGACACACATCAACACTTGCAGGGATAATCTATATGTTTGCGAAATGTCAGCATCTCAGGTCCATAGGGTACAAGGTTAAAAGAGAGAGGAGAAAAAGGATGGGGTGGTGGTGAGTGTGTGTGTGTGTGTGTGTGTGTGTGTGGGGGGGGGGTGTTCCTGCAGGGATCACAACTCATTGGGCTCTCAGATGTCAAAACAGAAAAAAATAAGTTGCATTTACCTAGGGAGTTTTGTGTTGTCAGTGTTGCTTGCATGGAAAAAAAGAAAGAAGAGGAAGAAGAAAAGAGGACCCTCTTGGGAAATGGAGTTTGGAAAAGTTAGCGGAATGAAAAACGAAGACGCAAGTTCTGTTTTGGAACACTGTCTTTAAAATGGTGCAATCACTGAACTGTGATGCGGCAATGTTTTCAAGAGAATGTCTTTTTTTCTTATTTGTTGAACCAAAAGGAGTAATGCCAATATTCAGACTTTCAACTCCAGATTCAGGCACTTTATATTCCATATTTGCAGTATCCAAGGTGCTGCAGGAGTCGCTTTCAGTATCTCCAGGGAACACTGCTGGTAGATGAAAATGTATGATGGTGCCCTGCAAAACAATTGAGCACCAAAGAAAATTACAAGTCAAATAGCTGTGAGTTCCACTTAGTAGCAAGCAGTCCAATGAGCGTCTGGCAATTGGCGAGCGCCAGGCGTTATTTACATTGCCTCCAAGTGGATGGTGATGGGGAAGAAAATCAATAGGGATGCAAACAGTGTAATGGCAGAGTAATGCATTCCCCCGGGCAAACAACACAGATGAAGTCCTGTCAGAGTAATGCCGAATGGACGTGGAACTCAGTGACCATTTTCACCAGCCCATCCCAGGGGCACATTCAATCCACACGCACATCTCGGCTCCTGAAGTCAGACTTCAAGGCTGTCCTCTCCTGCTGCCTTTTTGGATTGCTAACTCTGCGGGGCCGCCAATCAAATCACCGGATGGTTTGATAAACAAGAAGAAAGTTAGTGAGCAAAAGCGGTGATGGTCCTGATGGTGATGGATCGTTTTTTATTCTGGTTCATCGTCACAAGGAGCAGGCAAACACTATCGTCTCAACTGCTGTGGATCGATCAGGGAAGCGAGGTTTCCACCCTGACCCTCGGCCTCCCTTCTCCCGTCGGACCACTCAACCTGTCTGTCAGGTGTTGATCAATACTGCTCCCAGAACTCCCAACAGGTTGAATTATGTAACCATTGGGACAGTGGGATGCTAACCCTATACATACTCATTAGCCATGACATCATAAAGGCAGACTTACACTTCACTCTTGCGATTCGGTCAGACAGTAATTCAATAATAATTTTTTGTAGAGCTTAATGAAGAAATGATTTGATCCCAACTCTAAACTCCAGTTCACATTTAATAGGACACCTGAAACAGAGAAGGACTTTAAAGTTTCCCATAACTTATCCCAGTACAAACCAGTGTGATTAAATCCCAGACCGGTCCAATTATACCATGAGGGCAGGAGAGAGCTCAGTCAGCTGTTCACTGAGAGGATATGTGCTTCAGTTCAGCACCATCATAGCGCTCCACCTGACCTGATCTAATTAGCCACCAGCTGGAAAGTCATAATCCCTCCACCCGCCGAGCTCGTTCTCCATGTCCATTCTCTCCTCCAAAGGTGCTGCCCTCCTCTCCACTTCTGGCCTGTGGTGTCTGCCCATTCTCTCTCTTTGACCCTGTCACCCAGCTTTTGTCTCACCGCTTCCTGCTCACTCTAAAATTATAGATACACAGCTACTTGGAAGCCTTGGCCTTAAAGCGATTGTGTCAGGGAAAAAAAGGCTGGTTAGTTTTTATGTTTTGGGACAAGACAGGGGACACTTTTGAAGTCAACACTATGTGGGTAAAACCCAAGCCAGCATGACTAGAAGGAAAAAAAAGAAACAATGGAGGCAAGCCAGCATGTCTGCACCGTGCCCTCTGTGCCCTGTGCTGCATTTCCTTTGCAATGTGCATGATCAACTGTGACTTGTGTTCTGCCTCACTTGCCAATAGCCCTTCTCCCTCCTCTGCAGTCCTTTCTCCCCCTGCTGTTTTACCTTGCTTTTTAAGACGGTGCAGCCATGCCACAGGTGCACCACCATAGGTGCCCCCCCGCAACAACTCAGTAGAGATATGGGCACCCCACACGAAAACAGAGAGTAAATCAAAGTCTGGGACAAGAAGCTGATGACATTGTAAAAAGTGCAAAAGAAGG
Organism: Psettodes erumei; assembly: GCA_016785225.1. Lineage (NCBI taxonomy): Eukaryota > Metazoa > Chordata > Actinopteri > Pleuronectiformes > Psettodidae > Psettodes > Psettodes erumei. The sequence continues at coordinate 743,841 of JAFBJZ010000356.1, read as the reverse complement.
GTATTCGGGCCGGCGTCTGTGGGAGTCTGGGAAGCGATCAACTCTCAGTGGGCCAAGCTGAGTTTCAAAGAGACTTTAATATCAGACTACAAGGCACGATTCTCAGTTTTAAGACCACTCAGAGTCAATCAAGTTCTTCTCGGGAAGTGTTATTGCTTAACTACTGAGTGAATGAGTGAAACTGACACCGGCTTCCGGGGGCCATCTCACTCTGAGACGACTCCTCATATATTCATTCTGAACCTATTTACAGCATCAACAGTCCTCTATCCCTCTGTCTCTCTCTCTGTGCGGCTCTGTATTTCAAGTGTTTAATAGCTCAGCCAGGGCTAACCCCACGTCCCTTCCAGCCACCTTCCTGTGGCTGCATTTCAGAGCCTCCCCTGTCTTCTCTTGTTTACCCAATCTGCCAATCTCCTGAGTGATCCTGAAACTAAACCTGCATTTCTTCATTTCATTCAAAACAAAGAAAGTGCACTGGGTTTTTTCCTTGTGCATAACACATGCCTCCATCTATCCAGCTGTATTCAATCCAAGTATATTTTGTCATGCTAAGATAAGTGTGAGGGAGGAGCAATCCAATAGAGCGTGAAAGAGTGCATCTGTTTGTTCAAGTTCTTCGAGTGCCAGCACAAATGTATGGAAGAGTTGCTAAAAAAGTGTGAATACTTATGTGCACTTGCCCATTTGTGCCCATATGGGCTCTATGGAGTGTGTGTGTGTGTGTGTGTGTGTGTGTGTGTAAAACAACGCTATATGGCTGATTGTGGTAATCGCACTCACTAATTACTTCCTGAGCTGAGAGAGTTGTCAGAGAGAGGAGGAGCTGCCACAGATGGTGAGAGACCCACACTGACGCCGGGATATCCTACCTCTTCATCATTAGAGCTGAGCGTGTGTGTTTGTGTGAGACTGCGTAATTGAGAGACTGAGTGAATGACCAAGATTGAGTGTTCAAATTAAACCTTAAAACCACAGACAGCATGATACACCCAGATGGGGGGCGAGCCATCAGCTAACGCAACAAATGAAAACTTTATTTTTATTTCAAAGATACTTGCAGTTGCAGGTCTAGATTATGTTCCTGTGCCCCCCCCCAGACAACTCAGACGGTAAAGGACCTATCTATCCACTTCCAACCATACTTCAACCCGCTCATTCCCTCTTCTGAAAAAGTGCCTGTGGGCAGGTGGAGCATCCAACAGTGAAACCGCCCCCCCTTGCTTTCCTGTCCCCAGCTCAGCTCAGGCTCTGCACAAAAAGCTGCAGGCTAACTACTCACCACTGTGAAGAGCCCTCAGTGCCGGTGACCTCCAGCAGATCGTAGTCGTCCTCCAGCTGAAAGTCAGAGAAAACCAGGGCAATGGTGTCTCCTGGCTCTGCCAGCACGGTCCAGGTGCAGTCGGCGTTGTTGTTGTACTCAGCTGGGTAATTGGGAGAGGTGATCACCCCGCTTTGGCCTCGCAGTGTGCCGCCGCACCCATCATCCGCTGCAGGGAGCACAGAGGAGAGAAAGGCTTAGTAAAAGAGGGAAATATAAACAAATTTAATCACAAACTTGTGATGCAGAGATAATTGAAAATGCACAAAGGGAGTGTAGTCAAAGGCGAATAAACACAAACTGCAGCTAAAGGTCATGATTGCCTCATGACGGAGTCGTATTAACATCTGAGTTTAATCAAAATTGGCACCATATTGGGACAAGACGGCATTGATTAGACGAAGACATTTTGAAGATAAACGCTATTCATAAACATAACGACCTGTCGAGCTCTAAGGCTCTGTCAGTTTCAGACAACGAAAAGTTTTTCACCGACAGCCTTTTCGAGACACGCTACACCTCTCCTTGGCTGTTGTCTGGCCCACTACTGCGATAAAGATACCAGCGCATAACACAAGCAAAGCAGGAAACTGAGTTTACAAACTGAGTGTACAGACCGTATAGCTTTAGAGGCTAGCTCACCTCCGGTACACAATATGCACCTTCACAAAGAAAAATCCTCATGAAAAGATGCTCATGGCTGATAATACTGATGACGCAGACTGAATGAGTCAGCAAGAAAAGTCTTCCAAGCCTCGTTACATAGGCTTTAACTTAGTGGAAACTTTGGGGTGAAGTTTTAAGCATTTTTCAAAAATACATTTCTTCTTCATTTGTTTGTTTTCCCGCAACAAATGATCTTTATGCCATTGGCCAAAGTGCAGATTGTCACCTTCAGGAGCATGAAAAAATGCAACGCGCTACAACATATCGCTCCTTTATATCGCGCCAGAGAGACGGCAGTCATGGGATTACAAAATGGCCTACAGTGTTTTCATAGTCAGCAAGGAGCAGGTTAGGATGCGTGATGCAACCTAATGCAATGTGGTGTTGGTGGTGGTGGTGGTGGTGGGGTGATTAAATTCTGATTAATTCATATTTTTGTTAACCAAAGCAACTCATCCTTCCTTAAGACTGCTTTAAGGAGATCATTAAATAATAAAACTTGCATTTAATGTCTTGCCAGGGTAATTCTCCCACCCAGCTTCTGATATGTTCTTCTAATATGTTCAACAGCTTCTTGTAACACTGTATACAGCTGCAATTCCTGAGTGGAATTTGTGGAAGTACAGACTTGTTTACTGGATGCACTGGGCAACAGTGGGGACGCATCAAAAGGAGTTCTGAATGACACTTCTACACTATCATTTTTGAATTTGTGTGTCAGGGTGGTGTGGGATTCATTAGTGGGTGGCCAGCCGGCTGTGTGGCGTGTTTCGAAGAGGGGTGGCGGAGGAGGAAGGGTTCAGAGGCGCCAGGCCCCGTCCATCATCCGTCCTACCTGTCACCACGGCAACCCCCCCGAGGGAGGGCAACGGAGTGTACGGACGAGCGGGAACCTGTGAGGTGTGAACTTGAATAGGAGGGAAACCGCGACAGAAGGGCGAAAAGAAGGGGATGAAGAGGATGACAGGTGACAAGCGAGGACGGGCGAGAGAAAAAAGTGCAGGGGGAGGATGGACGATGAAGAAAGAGAGCGATGGCGCGAGGGGTGACAGTTGATTGTTGCAGTGGGAGTGACAGGAAGTAGAAGGCAGACAGACGAAAGGATGAGGAAGTGCATTGATATTCTACACAGTGCGGTCTCTTCACACTTGAGGGGAGGTATCTGACTCCCTCCTCTCCCCTTCACCTTGATTCTCCTCTTCGTTCTCTACATTCTGCGGTTGCTGTTGGCCGATGCAAGTGCGCTGCTACAATGGAAAAGTACAATTGGCTGTACCATGGAACATATGAAAAGTAAAAAACAAAACAAAACAAAATGTTGATCCCTCCAGGTGAGATGTGCAAACATATTCAATTCCTCCCTTCAGTCAATTGTAGATATCAAAATGCTCCCCATGGTTGAAGGGTACATACATTTTCAGTCTGTCACTTAGGATGTCACAGCTTTCCATAAAGTGTAAGCAGCCGCTTTGATTTCCTCTGAGTGTCATGGTAACCAAGATGTGTGGAGGCATGGGAAATGCAAGCAAGCTGTAAAAACATTCATGTTTAATATGCACCAAAAACACATGCATTGTATAATCCAAACATGCACACAGAAGAAAGCTAGAGCTATATTTGGAAATTTTTAATGGGACAGATAAATGTGACACAATATTACAAAACAAATCACAGTGCGTTTGTAACAGGCAGAATAAAGCAACACACCAAAGATATATAGTCTTGTGTGTGTGTGATTGTGTAAGTATATGCAGTGGCATTTAGAACTTGTCAGCAGCAAGCCTTTTTTTCTGCAGCAACAAAAGAAAGGAATCACAGTTTGCTCTGCAAGTGCAAAGAAAAAAACGTGGTGTGGCACAAAAGTGAGGTAGTTTTGGAGATTATGGGAAGGAGAACAAATTGATTAGCATTCGATGGGAAATGTGAAACATGATCTGCACCATCAGTATCAATGGTGAGTTATTATCTATGGCCTGACAGAGCTGGCATGCTTGCCCTCTCCCAAATCCAGAATGGTGACTGCCAAAATGCGCCCCCCCCCTCAAAAAAAAGTGCAGCACGAGTTCTGCTCTTTCACATATGGACAGGCTCTGTAATTGGAGTGACATTAACAATACACTTATGCATTATGAAGGAGCACTCAGGTGTACATGCTGATTTTTATGTGGCACTGGGAGGCCTCAATTAATCACAGGGGAAACCATCAGTTTCTAAAACTTGTTGGTATGTAATTTTCTGCTGAAAATAGGCAGTGTAATCACATCCCTGAGTGCTTGGCCAATTTTTTTTCATTTCCAGGAAGGGGCTGAAAGAGCTGAGTTCAGGCCTGAAGAGCAAATTGTTAGTGTATTACGGAGAAAACACAGATGAATGGGAGATGACAGAGTTCTTGAAAGCTTCGTACGGGAAATGTAAGAAATTGCCGAGAACAGATTTCAAAACGCGCACATAATAATTTCAAATTTAGATGTAGAGTGCAGGCACGTGCGCATGTATCAGTGCATGTGATTGGCTGGGTGGGGGACCGGGCTGGCGCACGGTTTCCCAGCCATGTGTGCTCCTATGTGGGCTTCCTGACTCCCAGCCTGGTTGCAGATGGCACCGTGTCTCAGCGCTCTGCTCAGCAGGCATACCGACACAAACCATTGGCCACATGGACACACACACATACGCGCAAATGGACTTACTCAGACGTGCAAACTCACACGTGTATGACATCAGCATGCATTTCAATTGTGTAAGAATTCACTTTTATACAAAGCGAAATCTCGTCAAATTATAAACAGTAGCATCACATTTGCCCACAGTGAACTATTTTCAAGGAGTGTGTCACGTTGGATCAGACGACGCACACGCGCACACTGGCAGGTGTCGCTGCCGCAGGGGTGCTCGCTAACGGTGAGCGAAGGACAACTGGCATAAGCACCTGACTGGGAGCTAACACATGAGGTCCTGTCACGGTAAATAAGATGTCAGCATAACCACACAAAACCTCCTCAGGTCACGTGATGGCGTGTGGAAATATATGCGAGTATGTGTGGGTGAGAGGACAAGGCTTCAGCAACTGGTTAAAAAAAAAGGCTACGTGAGCAATGTGGTCATCTACAATGCAGATGTGTTTTTTTCTTTCGGGGGCAATGGAGGAAATATAATGTAGATTTCCGTGTTTCTGTGCACATCATTACTTTAACTGAAGGAAGGGAGATTTATATGAACACTCTTTAGGACCTCAATTGTCATTTTAAAATCCAGCTTTACAACTGATCATAAAATAAACTCTATGATTTCAAAAGTTTTTTTTTTTTCATTTCATGTCGAAAGACCTGTTCTGATGAGCAGCTTTCCACTGACCCTCCTTACCTCTGCAGTAGGGCAGGGGGAAATCCCAGGCAGCAGTACCAGCTGAGGTGGCGAGGCAGGACAGGGTGGTGTGACCCTCCAGCACGTAGCCTGGGCTGCAGCTGTAGCGGATTTTGTCCCCGATGTTGAACGTGGACCCCTGCTGGTGGCCATTGAGCAGTTGTCCAGGATTACCACAAGTGTAGCTGGGCAGAGCTGGAGAAAGAGGGGAGGGGAAAGGAGGGTTACTGAAGTAACGCGTGGTACCACAGAAGAGTCCTCTGACACAAGCAGTGACTCGCTTCAAAAATACACTTACACCCCTCCACTGCATATCAATTGAAAAAGACATACCATGGTTGCTAAAGTGCTTCAGACGACCATTACAGTCACTCAGTTGCTCGTGAATGCAGTGTTACATCACCACTTGTCCAGCCATGTGCTTGCATACAAATAAGTGAGCCCATTATTGACAGAACCTTGTCTAATCGCGTGTTATTGTGCAAATCAAGTTCAAAGGACGTTCAGCCAATCCCTCGTTGCTGAACCTCTTGCTTGATTGAAGCGTGTGAAGTGTGTGTGAGTGTAGGGTGCCTCCATAGAACATCGGCCATAAACTATATAGGTGTGTATAGGGAGGCTTTTGTTGGTGCTGCATCTCAAAGGATAAATCCTCAGAGTATGAATAAAACTGTCATGACCAAACACGGACTACACTTACATGCGCACGCACACACGCACACACACGCATGCACCTTGCGATCCAGCTTACAGTCCCAGTCACACACTCCCACACAGTGAGGGAGCTGGCCAGAGATGTGCTGGACTTTGGATGATGCTCTGTCTCTCCACAGGGACCTGGCTGAACTCCAGAGAGGACGGAACAACGCCTATACAGCAACACAGCTCACTGGCACCTCGACACTACACTCAATATACCCTCGCGTTTCTCCCCCATCGAACGGCCCCAGCGTTATTACGCATTACGAAGGATCATAACATTGTAAAAGAAGTCTGCCTTTGGTGGCCAGCAAAACACCTTTCTTAGGAACAGGCCTGATCAGTTTGAAGACCGATTTTTTGGGCTGAACAAGAATAAGTAAGACTAAACACAAGGTGCTGTATGTTTCCATGTCTGTATTTGAGGAATGCTAGCAGTTAGCCTAGCATTACTAATGACCAGCAAAGTGCCTTACATATCCAGAAGGATACTGATATAAGAAAGCGAGCTACCAGGCTTGTCGGATGAATGGCATACTTCAGCAAGAGGGTAGCTCGCCTCAATGAGTGATTAGGAGGAGATGCTGCCACCCTCTCATTAACCAGTGTCGGCTTATCATTGGCCAGATCGGTAGCGAGTTTCAAGAAGGATATGGCATCCCCTGACTTCTCAGTGGTCTTTAATTTGTCCCTTACTGAAGCCTAAGCCCCAAAAAGCGAATTCTTCTCTTTGTTTTCATCTTCTCCTCTTTCTAGCCCAGTAAGCTGAAGCCCCCTGACAGCACAGCCCGACAAGGTCGGTGCATCCCAGAGATTCGGCTGTGGAATTAACTGGCTGGTAAATAAACAGGCTGTTAACAGTTTTTGACCAGTCCACACAGACAACAAACATGACCTCTGAAGTGCGTGATTTGAAAAGACTGTGTATGTGCGTGTGTGTACACTCCTCACAAAGGTTACCTTATCTATGAAGCTGTGAGGCACGGTGAGCCTTTATTGACACATCTTGGATATGAATTCTGACTATTTGCAGGAGGTTTGTAAATGGCTATTGACATACATCAAAACAAAGGTAATGTAGTGCTGTGTCACCCATACACGTCTGTCCCCATCCCGTCCCAGGCATCAGAAAGAGTAGTATTGTAGTTTAAAGATAATGCAATCCTGACGTAGCATCCTTCACAGAGCTTTTTTTAACCAATTACACTGTTCACAACAGCCAGGCTAAAAATATCCAAGCACAAAGTAGCTTCAATTCAGAAGCATCATTGTTGGCCAACAGCAAAACATCTTTAGCCAAATCACTGCCGTCACCCGCAGCATTTCCATGTTTTTCTAAAGAGGATCTTAAAGGGTAAAATCAGTGATGACTCACTGAGGGGAGAGGACTGCAGGTGCATGTTGCTCCTCCAGCTACATCCCAATCAGCGGCCTCACAGCAGGTGCTTCCTTTCATCTGCTGAAGGCAGAACACCTGCTCAGACATAAATGACTTGGTGACGATTTACCTTTTAAAGTACCCGGTCGGGGCCTGGGTGCTCTCCCTCTGGCCTCATCTGATACCCTGACGACAGACTGACTTGTCACTTTCAGGCTCCACTGTGCCGCAGCCTTTATTTTGACCAGCCAAGGCCCTCTTATTACAGCTTCCCTTCCATCACTGGCAGATTAGCATACGCACAGCCACTGATTAGCATACGAGCCGCCGAGGCTTAGGCTGCCGCGCTGCAGCGTGGCCACAGGGGGCCCCGGAGGCATGCCGGTAACTGCTTCGCCCCTGCAGTTGCGACCATGTAAGGCAGGATCAACGCAGCTCTGGTGTCAGAAATGTGTCTTGTGTCTGAGGAAAGTTTGACTGCGAGCTAATAAATTAGAGGCTGGGGTGGGGGGGTTCATCTCGGACAAAACTGCAGCATAGATGAACGGAGCGAGGTGTGGGGACACAGCACTTCTCAGGCAGCCGGACTTTTTAACTTGTCAAACACACGTGTAACTAACAACGTTAGATCTGGCTGCATTCCACTGAGGATGCGCCAGTGCCTAGGCCCTGATACTGTGCATGCTGTCTTACTGGCATGGATTACTGGCACGCCGAAATGGAACGGAGCCATCATTAATGTGGTTAGTTACACCTGTGCTTCCCACTATGACGAGTCAAAATGTCCACAGCGCGGAGGTCTATTTCTGGATAGGAAAAGGGGAATAAGAACAAGATGGCAGATGTGTGAGAAAGAGGTGGTGGCGGTGTGTGTGTGTGCACGATAGAGAGAAACACAGGGAGGGATGAACGAGATGAGTGATTTCATTGCATTAGAAGGGATTGGGGGCACAGCACTGAGCGGCGATGTGCTGGTATTTGCGTGCATGTACTTCATATTGGAGAGTACGTGTGCGCGTGTATGCGGTATGCTCATCACACTCACCATTTCAGGTTATTAGTTTGGGCAGTAAATTAAGTCTAATAGTGCCATTACTGGTGCAATCCCCAGAACAGGGCTATGCCTGGAGCACTGAAGTGGCAAATACTTTCATTTTTTTTAACCTCACTGAGAATCATCCGTACTTTCTCCCCACAATGTGAACTTATCTGTCACCAGTAGACATTAGAAATAAAAAAACACTGACTGATATTTCATACAGACCATCGAGGTAGGTACACCCTAAAACGATGGTTTGCTTTTTCCCTGCTTTGTTCAGGCACTGATATTTCCCCTTCAAAACAGATTTGGTTGTGGTAGAATTATTATTTTTTTTTTTAGCAGGCAAAAATATAATACACGCGGGGTAATGTCTCCTTTTTCATATAATAATGCTAGAGAACCTTACTGAGTATCTTCATAGCCCAAATCAGGAAACCACGGCAGTGTAAAAACAACAACAACCAGCCTTTTCTGCACCGTGTGCTTTAAACTAATTCATCACAACCTGTTCCATTTATTCCTGCAGGCAAAATTCTAAACAGAGAGCTTGAAAAAAAAAAAGGGAGATGCGGCAGGAGAAAGACAAACACACGCACACACTAAAAGGAGCTTCAGAGAAATAATGAGAAAACAATTTGAAACATTTGCGAGATGACTTCACATTACTCTCCATTAATATCCTGCCCACGCTTTCATACATCAGAGTTATTCTGCAAATTGTTCCTCAAGCTTAATGTGGAAACTTAGCAGCACTTAGTGGTTGCTGTTTTAAAGCAAAGGGGTGCGATGTCATCATGTGGACCATTAGATCCACCACCACCACCACCACCACACCTCCACACCTAACCCCACCACAGCAGCACTTAGGTGTTTGTCATGGCAAGTCCATAAGTCATGAGGATGGGAGACTGCGACACAGCCCTTCCCTGGGGCCTGGGTGCTTTAAGCTCTTCCACTGCTGAAACTGCAAAGGATGCTCCTCGTCCATCAATGCATCCCCCTCTACGGCACACACACGTGTGCACACATAGCGAGAGCGAGGAGCCCCGCCATCCATCACGCCATCCGTCCGTTACATCATCTGCTTGGATTCCTTTATCTCTTCCCTTTTCTCCTCGTCACCAGGAATGAGAGGGGACAAGGAGAAAAGGGAAGGGATAAAGGAATCCAAAAGGAAAAGGGACAGTGGAGAAGGAGAGGTAGGAAGCTTGTCTCCTGAGGGAGAACTTTGAACTTTGACCCTAATCAGACTGGTGCTCTCTCATCCTGAGTGTCTCCGAGCCTGTTGCTCAATTTGTCATCCTCTCTTGCTCAGGAAAAGAGAATAGCTCTGTACCCTTGCATACTGTGAAGCCCATTTGTCACAAAATGGTTCTTAATAAAAAGCTTACGCTGCAAAATAAAGAGATTGTGGACACGCTCCACTTCAAAGTCAGAGGCTTCGTATGAGGAGGTGTTTTTAACAGAGAGATGGAAATGGCTGCTGCAACTGACAGACGGTGAGATGGAAGGAATAAGACAGATTGGTTTATTGTGTTTATTAAGTCTCTTAAATTACGTAGACCTCAAATAAAGATGATGCCAAGTCCCCGAAGTAAGTCAGAAGTCATGTGCTGAGGAACAGGTCAAGAACATTACAGTGCGAGGGAGGACCTGTGGAGGAGGCGAGTCTGTCTCAGGACAGTTGGTGCAACATCAGTCTGTCAGGCATGGCTCAAACAGCTGGAGAAGATGCGTGATGCGCAGCGTAACACAGCAGGCAAAGCATGTACACACAGGTACACCTTGAGGAGGGACTGTACCGCGGAGGTGCAAGTATTTGCTCTCCTCCAAACTGTAATTTTAAGAGCTACATCTTTGTTTAAATCAGCAAAAGTGGTGATTTTTTGGGCTAGTGATTAGTACTGAAGCATATTTTGAACTGAGGGAATAACACAGAGAGAGAAAGATACAGACAGACAGATGGTAAGAAAGAAACACTTGCAGGGATGTTGGGACAAACAGCTTTGTCATCAATAGGAGGGAGCTCCATCCTGCAGCACCCACCTCAAAATCAGTTTTCCAGCAAAAGAACGAAGGACACGGGAAGACAAGATGACCACACAGTGACTCACAATTTGGTGTGGATTTCTGGATTGGATCTGGAGCCCAACCCTGCTCTCCATAGATTGAAAAATTGGCCTTTACCCCTCCCGTTAGTCTCAGTACATTTTCACATCACTCTTTTCGCTCTTCCATGTGTTCTACTCCCTTTGCCTTTCGCCTCTTCCCTTCCTCTCCATCTTCCTGCTATGTATTTGGAAGTGACATTGTGAAATCGATCCCAACACACAGGTGCATTAGCTCAATAAGCCGTTTCTGCTTTGTCAAGCAGCAATTCAATCAATGCCTCCTGTTCCCTACACATGGGCTGGACAAAGGCTGGCAACTCCCATCACTTCTGGTTAGAGAGGTTGGAATGCAGGAATGCAGAAACCAACTCTGCTTTCAGTCCAAGCAACAGACAACAGCCTGTAGCAGCACTTGTGTGTGTGTAGCTGTATTATGTGCATTATATAATATAAACAACATATGCTGAGCTTGTTTACACCGTACTTTCGAGTGTACATGCCACTGTGTGTGTTTGAGCGTGTATGTGTGGAAGGAGAATTGAGAGTGTTGTTGGGCCTCATTGTTGTCACAGTGCGTCTGCTCCCGTTTAACCTCTAAGTGACATTAAAGTTCGCCACTCTCAGGAAGTCTGGCAGTAAACACATCAGGCAACAGCATTCTAGGTGGAGGAGGGAAAACGCTGCCTGTGTTCTTCGGGTTTTTTCATGCACTAGATTTACCTCATTATCTTTTTCATCCCAAGTTATCATTTACTTGGTGCGTTGTGTTCTCTGCAGCACTACTTCCCTTTAATACTTTATTTTCTAAACATAGATTTTTAAGGCAGTGGGAACAAACACTAAGCCCAGCCATCCTAGATTTATATAGGCAAGGGAAGAGCGTATATTTGAAAATGCCTGTCTGAGCGGGAGCTTAGCTTAGCATATAAAGCTTCTCTAACTTGACAACAAGCACATTTCTGGAGTAAGAATGAGAGTTTGAGCCTCAGTACACACACAATCAAACATACACACACCGAAATGCATACAAATACGGACTAGAATGAACTCCACAGATCCTCATTTCCCATGCACACAACAGCAGGTGCAGTAAAAGGGCCAGTTGCTGTGTGGGAGGCGGCGAGGTGTGAAGGAGAGCTCATACAGAATTGATGGCTGCCGACAATGTCTGCAAAACGGAATTATGTGCCATTCAGTGGCCATTCACTATATATGAGGCTGGACTAAGAGCGCTCGGGGAGCGGTGAGAGACCTCAAGGAAAGCCAGAAGACAGATGAGAGACGGGGCTGGAGGAGCTGGGAGGAGATATCAACACATCTGTGTGCAGCTCTGACTCTGTCTGGCTTGAAGCACCGAAATCCCCCTGGCTCTTTCGGGCTTATCTATCCTCTCCATTACTCTTGCAAACAAACAACAACAACAACAACAACAAAAACCCCCACAGAAATCCCACAGTCACACCTGCAAGCTCAAGTGTGCAGGTGCACACATACATTTCCCAAAAACCATGCTGGTTACCTGTGAACGCTAACTGTCCTGTTTTCTAATAGCTGTCAGTTTCTAATTGTGCGAGCTGCGGGCTGGTGATACGGCACTGTTGCAGTGTGTCCTCTGTGATAATGAAGTTGCAGTCCACAGCCCAAGACGGAATCTACTGAATCGCTGCAAACAGTTGTATACGCTAAAATGATTACAAGGTCTGGCATACAGTACATTACAGATGACAACAATGTCATATAAACAGGGTGGCAAGGTAATTAAAATGTACAAAATTTCATAGAACAAGAGTTAAAATGTGCTGAAGGAATGTCCCCAATTACAGCACATAAATGATGTGCAGCTACTGTTTTTCCAATTAGTTTACACACAGAAAATTGATTTCCATCAGTTCCACAGTGAGGTTTACATATTTTAGATGTTTTGGGTGAAAAAAAGGCATTGGTATCTATCAGTGCTTGGATCAGTGCATCCCTCCTTCATTTTAAGGAAGTTGCTATCTATTAGAGATCTTATTTGGAAATTCAATTCCTTGGAGAGATGCTAAAAGAAAGGTCAAGGTCACCAAAAACATTACCATCCAACCTCTGAGGGAAATGAATGAAGTTCGTAGTCAATACCAAAGTTCATGGCAGTTTGGCCAGTAGTTGTCAACATATACATAACACACCTCAAGTTAGATATTTTAGTACACCGTCTACCTACACAGCCCTACGTATGTCTCACTACTGGGGAAAAAATGACAAGCCTTCCACCTCCCTATCTGATTTCCTGTATTTTGTCTTGATTTGGCCTCCCCTCAGCCAATCCTCTTTCCCCTGGTCGGCAGGTTGCCTTGGAAACAGTAAAGGCCCACCAGAGAGGAGGACTTACTGAGAAGGGGAAGTGTGATGTGTAAACATGCGGTTTTGTGGAGAATACGACAAAACAAACCATTACCTGCAACTGCTTTGACCATATACTCTCTACAGTCCAGATCATTTTCCAACCTGTGTGTGCACATCCCCACTGCCATTTCCTGTGTCTCGTGACAAGGATACGCAGGTACAGCCTTCGACACGTACATGTGACAGGAATAAGCATCCTCTGGACAATTATAATCCCTGTCCTTGTCAGGTCAACAGGTCAAATGCCAATTCAGACTGACATCCCATTGACCAGGTCTCCTTCAGTTCACTTTCGTTTTCCATCAGTTTTGTTATCTGCCTTGTGCAGAGAATAGTGCGGCGATGGTTTGATGAAGCAAAGGTGCATTGGAAAGATTAATCAATACTTTCATTTAACCTTGGCTTTTCCCAAACACGCTCACTCACTATCTCTCTCTCTCTCTCTCTCTCTCTCCCTGTTGTTTGCTGTGGCAAAAGGCAAGGAAATTCTAGACTGACCACACTTCAAACTTAAAACCCAGCAAAATAAATACCATTTTGATCCGGACCCAATGGCCTTGAAATCAAAACGCTCTGTTCTCTGATGCTGATATGTGCATCTGATAATTTCCTGTTCCCGTCATACTGTGTGTGCTGTAGTGTCCAAACAGTACAGACACAAAAAGGAATAGGATCTTCCAGACATGATATCATAATTAAGGCAAAAAACCAAAAAAAATCCATGTTAGTGTCATAGTGTTGCTATTTTGACAGAGCATGAGTAAGATAATTAAGAAATAAGCGATGTACTCAGTCACATAAATGCCAAATCCCGAGTCAGCCAAACACTGGCAATTAAAATGCCTGACAGATAGGTTTGTGAGGCTAGACCTGCAGATGAAAGAGCAGATTGACTGAAACGTCTCCCAGAATGGAGTTTTAAAGCTCCCATATTTTATACTTTTCTGGTGTTTTATTTGAAGCTTTGATGAAGATGTATTTGTGGTTTCAGGTGCCAAAAATGCACTTTCACGGAATTCACACAGCACCACAACGTGCTGTATAATCAAAGGAAATCACATGGAAATCTTACTTTCTTGCCTCCTGAAATGTAACCATTACTCAACTTCTGAATTATGTGTTGCTGAATTATGTGTTGCTCAAAATGGAATTGACGCCTTTTGCTCAGTGTAGCTTGTGTGGCTGCCTACACCTCCACCACCCGTTGGGTAACTGCCACAAATAAATACTAAACCTGAGAGAAGCATGTGATGGGGCTCTGTCTGAGGAGAGCGACAAAGGCAGCAAGGCTTCATATCCGTTTTACTGGTCAGGACTGTGTGACCAAGGAATCTCTGATCATAGCACTGTGTAAAAACAGCTATCTTCCAAACATGCTCCACATCATCTCTACTATCTTAGAATTACAATTTTGATACTGGTGATGGTAAACTGATTCATGTTTATGATTTGGTCTAAACCTTGAGTAATCAATATCACAAATAGGATCGTATATTTGCTGTCACTGGGGAAAAAAGGGTAACTTATTGCCCCCCGACTGTTAAATGATCTGTTCCAAAGCTCTGGGCACCTCTACACGACATCTATAAGCCGCTGATGTACTCTATCATCAGTACAAATGTATAAATCATACAGATCATGGAAAGACTACAATGGCTCACATCATGATAAAGGGTGAAGGTCAGCAGAAGTATTTCAGTCCTATGGAGCGAGTTTTCTTGTGCGAGAATGAAGCCCCTTTTACTCTCTGCAGTTCTGTTTTTGGCTCTACTTTAACTTGCAGTGCTGCCTTTAGTCCGTACGCTCCGCTTCACCAGTTAAATCATCCTGTCATCCTTATTTCTTACGGTCACAATTTTTTTTTCTGAAGCAAGTGCCTGATCTGCTTGCATGACAGCTGGCAATACGTTACAGTTTATATCTAACGGAGTGGGAGCTTCAGTTTGCTTTGCCACCATATGAGAGACTATAACAAGTGACCTACACCAGATGAGCAAAGAAATCGGGAACTCTGAAAGAGCCGTAAGAAAACGGTGTGTTTAAATTACCATAGTTTCTGAGAGGATTTCCAATTTGAATGGACTGTATTACCTGCAATATAACTGGCTTGACTGGTTTCATTTAGATCATCTACTGCATTTATGTAGCATCCTCACTCATCGACCTTGTAATCACCACTAAGTGAACGACATCGAGATCTTTGGCAATTCTGTAATAAGCTCCATTTGGCCAATTATTTAACTGCAGTTATGTGGTATGAGTCATGCAATCATAAAATCCATTACACTGCTGTGTTTCAGTCCGTGGCTAGTGCTCTGTTACGATACAGATTTCTTCACTATCTCCTTACTATGACAATCACAGTATGATAATCCATCAGAGCATGCTTTCCTCTGTTTAACCTCGCATTCCCCACCCACCCACCCACCCCAAACATTAGGATATGTTGCCTTATTTCATGCCACACCTTACTTCAGGCATTTTCTATAAGAATCGTATTACATAATCGTCTTATCTACATACTCTGTGGTGTTCCTTTTCTTCTTCTACTCCCCCCACCCTGAATCTGGGTGACTTGATGTAAAGGAGAAGTATGCTGTTATTGCTGCCTCCCTGTTTCCTCCTAATCCCACCCAGTATTCCCCAAGCTAGTCCCTTCTTTTGATTCCGTACCTACTGTTCCCTGGGGATAAACCGTGCTATAGTCAATATTCCTTTCAACTTATGGATCATAAAAAATAGTTCTTTCGTAAGAGATACCAATACATGTGGTGTAGAAGGAAAGCCAATATCCTGTGAAAATGAACAGAACTGAAAATCCATACACATAGAACTCTAGGAATGTGTAGAACAAAGCTCTGCGTTCATGCTTCAGCTAAACCAAGTGGCATTTGGAGGCGATCCAAGTAAAGATCAGAAATAAATCATGCAATCATCTCATTGTCACTGAAAACACATTGTTCAGAAGCTCCGCACGCCTGAGTATGCAAAGCAGAACTTCACTTTTTACTCACACAAAAGATGACAATTTTACTTTCCACCCACTCTTACAAAGATTGCTCATGCACAAAACTCTGCGTCTCCTCCTGCTGACACACCTCAGCTTGTTCCCAGTCCCGGTGTCATCGCGCTGAACAGAGATTCTGAATTAAGGTCTCAAATAGAGCACGGAGGGATGCCAAATGATGGGTGAGAGACAAACACAAAACAAACAGGTGTGCCTCCGATGTACGCTTCGGTGAAGACACGTTTGTGCCGTGAGCTCCGGCAAGAGCCTGTCAGGCACGCACGCACAGGGAGACTGTGAGACACAGTGAGGGACACAAATCAACACAAGGATAAACACAAATCAGCTAAAAGCCCAGTGTCTGTGTGACGTGTGAAGATATTTGTCGACTTCCAAGCAGTCTGCAGAGGAAGGTTTGTTTGCCCATGACACCTCCCCGTTGTCTCTCTTCCCTCCAGTAAATCAACCTGAGATGGCCTGAGCCGCTTCTCCGCCGCTGGCGTCAAAATAATGGAATTGCAACTGAGTGCGGCAAACACTGATCCTCTATAAGTGAGGAAGGACTTGAATAAACACAGCTGACCCTCGCACACGTGTTCAGGGAATGAAATAATGCGTTGCGTGTGTGTGTGTTTAAGTCTATAGGTTTGTCTACCTTTTTTGCTCCCGGTTTGCACTGCGATTTTTCACAGTACAGACTGAATTATTCAAAATCCAATACGGGACGATAAGCATCCCATCAGTCACCATGACGTCAAACATACAGTATGTGTATGGTAACAGACGTGGTAATTCAATTAAATTTGCACACTGACATTTAAAAATGTCATCCAAAAAAAATTCTTCACTGAGTCTCCATCTACAAAGTTTTGATGACACTCAACTCCTGAGAACCAATGTACAAGACCTTAAATTTGACTTTTGACATTTAGGTGGTTAACAAGTGAATACCCGACAGTCAATAAGGTCTGAAAAGGATGAGCGGAGGGAATTGTTAATGGCTGATCAATAAGTCTGGTCTGATGAATGGCTGCGCTTTACAGCAGCCTAGTAAACGGAGAAATGATTAAACACAGGAGCCAAGAAGGGGCAGCTTGATTGATATCAATTAAAGCAATGAGAGAGGGAATGCTCCGGTTACCGTTCATAACCGTCGCTGGGTATTCCATCATGGATGGTAACATGCATACGAGGCCGTCTTAATGATGTGTTTGATTACACAGCTGCTCAATGATAAATGTGAGGTTTACTGAAGTGGCTTATGTGGAAGAGTAAAAGCACTTCAAGCTGTTAAAAGTTTAATTCCGATCAAACCGACTGGGCTAAAAGCAATTGAGGGGAAACCAAAAGCCTGCACCGAATACCTGACACAAAAGATAGGATGATTGTATACTGTCTCTCCGAATAACTTTTAAATCCAACAGCTGAACATTTTCTGGATCAATAAACTGTCACATCAATTTACCTGCGGGAGAAGAGAGTAAATAAGCCACTGAATAGCATACTGTCAGAAACAATAGGCAAGAGGTCTGATGTGGTATCGCTTGGAATTCCTTGTGTGTCTCGACACTTCTTCCGCCTGCTGCATCTCCATCCTTCAGTATCTCTCTTTCTCTCCGTGTGTGTGTCTGTGGTGAGTGACTGAACACGACGTGAAAACATGACAGTCCCGGCACATCTCCAATCTCTGCCTCCTTTCCCCGGTGCTCCCTTCCCTGCCAATCAGACCTTTCAATTACCTGAGCATTAGTGGACATTAATTCACTCAAAGTTCTGAGGGTTTTTTTAACCCAACTGCTTCCATACTCTTTCATCGACACTTGACGTGAAGAAGACAAATGACAATTAGATAAACAGGAAAAGGGCAGATAAGTCACAGAGCTTTCTTCTGTGTTGCTGCCTTCGTGTTGCTAAAAAAAAAAGATCCATGTACAAAAGAAGAAGATTCATCACCTCGGTCTTACAGGCGGACACACACTTGAATGTACCGATACACACGCGCAAATACTCGGAAGCACGTCTCTACCTCATCCCGGCTCAGAAACAATGACACCCTAATCCGAGGACAATGCGGGCACTAATCCACACAAAACAGGGATTGTACAGTGAGACAAACGTGGGAGCGGGGGAGAAAAAGAGCCAGCACGCTAACAAGCAAAGGAGCCTAATCCTGATGAAAGATAGAGGCCGGGAGAGGGAGGGAGAAAAATGTTTGGGAGGGCAGGACAGATGAAGCGAGAGAGACACCAGGAGACTGGAGGTCTGAAAAAGAGAGAGAGGTGGAAGTAATGTTCAAACACAAATGGTCCAGATATCACAGTTTATGTCAAGAGACACACATTTTAATTTTGAAGCTGGCCAATTCAGAATAATTTCGATAAGCAGCAGCTGATAAAATCCACAAATGACAACCTGCTGGGAAACACACACAATGAGCCTTTCTGCCTTTCCACTTGTTCAAGATTACTTCTGTGGAATTTTTTCCTGCAATTGGATTGGCTTTTGTAGTACCACTAGCCAAATATCGGACGCTAGCCCGAGTAATATATTTTTACAGCGACAGAAAACTTATTTTATGCTCAAGCAAGCGTAACCCCCCCACCAAAAAAAAGATTCAAACAAACTATTCAAAACCCAGTAAGGAAGCAGTGAAATTTAAAGTTCAAATCAACAAGTCAATAGTATTTGATTGTCATTTACTCTATCACAAGGTGCTGCAAGTGGAAACAGCACAGTCATTTAGATCACTAACTCACTCTCCGTTACTGATGTTACCGAGCACACTGAACACACCCTTCACTGGAGAGAGGGCACAGTTTCAAAAGGCGAACTATCACCCTTACTTACAGCAAGTTGGCTGATGGGGTTATTTCAGGGTGGAATTAATTACGTCAAAGTCTGCGATCCAGAGGGCTGAGCAGATGACATTTACAAGAGGCCGACCGAGGCCCTTAATTATACACTTTCATAAAGTGGCGGAATTAGTGTGCCAGGCTGGTACCACATACAAACAGCGGAGGAATAACAACACCAGCAACCTTTCAGAGGAGTCGAACAGAGCGGGATGAAGTGTTTCAGGTGACATTTTACGCGGTCAAAACCCAATAACGAAGCGCTATGTCAGAGATGCGAGAGCACTTCAGGTTCTTGAAGCTCTTTGGGGAAGATGAGCTCACTGCCTTAAAAAATGCATGGCTGTGGAGAGGGCTGAGCGCCGCGCGCGAGTAACGGTGCAGCAAATGTGCCGTGTGATGTTCCCCATGTTCCTTCTGACCTGCTTTTTGTGACGATGCAGCCCCAGCAGGGTGGAGGAAGACAATTCCCTCCGAGCCTCAACCGAGTGAGTGAGAGTGAGTCAGCCGTCCGTCTAAATTGTCCTCCAGATGTTCGCCACACCAAGATCACAGATATAGCATCTCCTCTCGAACTAAATCCAGGGAGTGGACAGTGTTTTAGTGAACATGTGAGGCACACACACAAATGTGAAGAGGCAGCCTAAAACTACAGTGATCAACTTACTAACATTTGACTAAAACTAAAACTACTGCCAAACTCTTCAACCTCCATACCCTCCTCTCCACCAGCTGATGTCTCTTTTCCTGCGTCTCCCCACCCCCTTCCTCATCGTCTTCCTCTACCTTTGTTTGGATGCAGCGAGGGTAGGCCCTGTCAGTGTGGAAACAGCGGGGATCACAGAGGGCCTTTCACAGAAGCCAAAACACAGACAGGCATGCGAGCAACACCTCAATGTTCCCTCTTCCTGACTGCACACACACAACCTTCTGCAACCTGTGCGTTCAAGCTCGCACACCTGCACGCCCTCACACACTGAAAAGGACAAGCAGTACATCACCGCCCACTGCCCCGGTGTTCGCCTCAAGCCTGTCTGTCACTCTGTGCCACTGTCACACTACTACTACCCCCCTGCCCCCCGCGACCCCGCTCAACATGCGTTCAGCCCATTGCGAAGTCCTACGCACATGCCCTCTCATGCAGCCGCCGAATAATAAACACATGGTCCGCTTGCTCCAGGTGCTCGATCAAACGTCCCCATAGGACAGGGTCACATTTCCACAGGGACTGCACATTGTTCTGGCTTCAGCTGTATGAGAAACATCCGCTGGGAATGTCCATAGCTTTCTTTAAATGTAAGCCCACTGATTTTCATGGTTTTATTTGAAGTACTTCTACGACTTCCCTGTCAAGTGTTAGCATTGTACAAGAGCTTTCGTTTCCTTGTTAGATCACACACCAACTTCTCCATTTCATTAAGATGTGCAGACAGTCCAGACCACACGCACTGGGACAGTTAAAGACCCTTATGTTATTTGATTTGTGCAAAACCCTTCAAGCGAGGAGGCAGAGACTACTGATTAAATAGAAATCACATATTAATGTCTCTTGCTTGCAGCATAGTATCCCAAAAAATCTTGTTTTTTATTATTTGCATAATTACAGCCAACCTCTGCCATGCAAGCCATGTGTAGCCTGCATGACAATGGGCATATACGAGGATGCGTTCACAAAATTCATGTGGAATTGTTTTTTCCTTCAGCATTCAGCATAATATTATTAATGAGTCAACATTCACCTTTGCACACTCACTTACCTCATGAGAAATACACATGTAGACGCCCACACAAGCAGTTGTGAGAACTGGACATGTGTGCACAGGGCTTCTCTGAGGCACTAAAAAACTCATCCAAAACCACGGGATCACAGGATGGATGACCTCTCCGTGTGTGCTCCACTGAGCAGCGGATACATCATGCTACATTTGAGTGTGCACTCCCATGTCAACTTGTGTGAGGGAGGGGGGCGCTTGGATGTCTACTGTGTGCGCGTGTGAGCAAAACTATAGCGTGGGAGTGCTGCCTTCTACCCTGTATCTTGGAGAGCAAAACAACAACTGTCCTGACCACAGACTGGACCCTGTCCTGCCAAGCATTCACCCAGAGAACAAAGAGAGGGTGAGGGAACAAGAGCAGAGAAGTGAGTGTGTCTTGCAGTGCCATGCAGAGCAGACGTGCCGGGGCAATGGGAACTGTCAAGAGCTCTCTTAGCTCATGTCAGTTCTATAAAAAGAGAGAAAAGAACAAAGAAAATATTTAAAAAAAACGTCCCAAAAAATCTCAGATGTGGGATCCAGTATCAAAAATTTACATAACATGAAGCAGGGAAAGAGACAGCTGGAAGGGCTTCAACAACTACATCATTCTCTTCAACCCAATCGCACCAGTCATTTCAAGTTAAGAGAATATAACGCATGGTTACACTTGAACTAACTGTGAGGAGCTGGTGTTTAACTTCGCTCCTCTGACAAGTGCACGAATCATTTAGATTGTTCAGGAGTCAAAAACATTTAACTGCCTCCATGGACAACAGAAGATACAGAGGAATAGAGAAACCGAGCCAGAAAAGATTATTTTTCCTCATAATTGTACTTAATCACTCAAAGGGGAAAAATGCAATTCACTGATTTTGAGGTAGAGGTGAAAAAAATACTTAAAATACTATGACACTCGTTACCATTTCTTAAGAGTTGTCTCCCTGTATCTGTAGCACTGGAGTATGTGTTATATAGTACTGTATAAGTCTGTGTTTATGCCAGTCGGTGTAAATGCAAGATGAATATTGCACGTATGTGTTTGTGTGTGTACGTGGGAGCCTAAACAGTCTCCATTAGGCTGACAGAGAACTGCCGCTCAACAATCGGCCATTAATTAAGTGTCAGAAGCATTTAACAGTCAGACACGCTGGTGGCCCGTTCCCATGCCAGTCACTAATAACAGCTACAACCTGCCAGAGTGGAAGCCATGCTTACCCGGTCAAGCCAGACAGCACACATTTCCCCAGAAAATAAGTAAATACATTCAGTAAAATTGCAGCAATAATAGCTGGGCTTCCATTTAACATTAAATTCAGGCTCCTGAACTTCATTCTAACGAGGCACTCTCACACTTCGCAGCGTGTCACTGTGGCTTCACCACGTGAAAATGCATCCACGATACATAAAAAGCAAAACCAACAGATGCTGCACTTCTGGATTTGTGCAGCCACTTCACTGGACCCACTGTCTGTCTGACAAAGCGAGAATGGCTGCCATTCTGCTCTCATCGGGTCGGGGATGGTGTGTTCAACAAGAGTGGCCTGCAAAAGATGCAAACCAAACATTGTTTTCTTAAAGGCTTGACAGACGGACTGTGAAGCTGCACTGTTTGGCCAGGGCTTTGCCATCTATAAAGTAAAAAAACAAAAACAACAGAGGATGGAGAATATGAGATGTCACTGAGGACCTGTAAATACAAATGTGTCTGCATTTTGTCTGAAGGAGGTTCACATGATAAGGTTCAGAAAATAGTATGGAAATAGCAGCGGTGAGTCACCGCTTCTGCGGAAGCGGACATCAGTAAACACAAACTGAATCTGAGTCGGATTCAAAAACGGGACCGTGGCCAAGTCTGGAGGCCTTGACATGGCCCCGGCGTCGTACAGTAGCTCTCTGTTCAAGGCTGTGTCAAACTCGTACATGGTAATGGCACAACTCCAGTGACAGGCTGGAGCTGTCTGAAAATAACACAGGACGTCTGGAGAGTTGAAGACCTTTATCCTCATTCATCTGCTGTCAGACAGCATTTTCTCCTCTTGCTGAACATCAGTTGGGCATATTCATTTTGTCCGACAGCCTTTACTTTTATTTTCACTCAACTTCACTGACTGGCTCATTCTTCGTACTGAAACAAATTAGCCCATTTCCTCGGGGGGGGGTATATTTACATTAGATACAGACAGCAAAATCCAAACCAGCAAGCAAATCGAATTTTTGCCACCTAGCTGGCTTGTGAAGCAACACTTACTCATTGTAATAGGCCTTGCTTCGGGCAGACATTTTGGCTAGTCAGACACAGGTGTAACTAATGACATCAATGATAGCTGAATTCAATATACAGTAGGGGCTCCAGTAGAAGGGTGCCAAGAAGTATGGGCTGTTGGCACTGCATGACAAAGCTGCTGTTTGAAATAAGCCCACTAAAGGCAGCACTGAACTAAATCAGGGGGTTAACAAACACCTGCATCTTCTCCAGTAGTGAGCAATAATTAATAATGGGCCACAAGCAGGGGCGTGCTGACTGACTGAATCTGAGCCACATGCGTGCCTCACATTCCCCGCATATATTTGCGGTGAAACTCCCCCTGGAAAATGTTACAAATCCACTGACTTTCTCTGTTGTAGGTTGTTAAGTCACTACGTCAGTCACTACGTGCATCTTCATTTGCTTTGCACAAATGCCAGATTAGTCGGTGGACCAACAACCTCAGAAATCATATGTACAACTATTCAAATCTGTGACTTACGAGTCAAGACAAGACAAGACCAACCTTATAATCTCTGCAGGAAACAAACTGTTTTTCTTCTTCTTTTAAAAAGATAACACCATCAGAGAGTAAAACCAACAAGAAAGAGAAGGTTAGTAATGTAGTGTAATGCATGAATAGGGCAGTGTTTCCTGTGGAGCTACCGAATTATCAGCCAATGAGCAGGTGAATTCAGGACTTTATGACCATGCTGAAATAAAAAGTATTTATTTCCTGCCTCTTTCATGTTTCCCTTTATAGACTCTCATTGTAATTAGAGGTTGAGTGGTCATTAGAGCACAAAACGCCAGTATGCAAAGCCTACCCCAAAATTGTAAATTATCATTGTCATCACAGTTGTCTTATATCCAAAGACTTACTGTATTAGTAAGACACGACATTCAAGCAGATGGGAAGATGCCAACCTCAGTTTGTAAATCCTGCTACTTTGTGTAAAAAAAAAGTCATAAAGAGCAAGAGAGAGACAGTGATTAGTATGCAAACACAGCGGCATCAGTCTGCTCGTCTTTGCAGACTGTTGTGCATATGTGCACACAGACACACACAGAGCAGTCACGTTTATGTCATCAGGCCGACAGTGAGGATGCGGCAGCGACATTCACCATATGATGTTCATTTATTTAGCATGAACACTTTACTGTAGTGAGGGAAACGACGCTAGAAACAGCTACATTGTGCAGGGCTGCAGCAGAACAGCTGTGTTTATGCTTAATCCAGCACAATTTCCAGGTTCAGTTTGATTTAATCAGTGAGCTTTTCCTGATCCAAATGATTCTCCATCCAAAGTGTTAACCTCAGTGTCACTTGATGTACTTGCTACCATTTTTGTGAACAGTAAACTCCCATGAGAGAATTAACGGCATATAGTACACATACATTAATTCATGGAATGTAACCCATCACAACATTCACTATGTGGGGGTATGACACCTACTGCTTTGTCATTACTGTAAAGAGAATTTAGACGGACACTGTCTAATGGTTTCTAACACTTTATCGCTGCGTTCACAAAAGCTTCAGTGCAGCTTTGCTGAAACAAACATTGTCTTGTCACTTTACTGTCACGAGAGGTCACTTCTTAAGTTTAACTTATATCTCCAAGTTGAAACATTGCACTACTGTTATTTGTTTTCTTCTTGCGCAGAGACGATTATTTCATGCTTGAGGCTACGAGTCACATTTAATCAAAAAGTGGACTGTACAATTTGTAAAAAAAACCCCCAGCATATATTAATAGAGAAAAGACGGGAATGTAATAGGGCTGCTGAATGGTGTTGAATATGTATTCAAAATCATTCAAACAATCAGGGTAGACTGCATCTTTCCTAATCAAAACCAATTTCACTGGAGCAAACAGCAACAGGATAGTGTCTCTTAGGTGTAATATATTATAATATAATATATAGTATATTATATAATATTCCCCTTTAGTTAAAATGTATGATGGCCCCTGTGGAGGAAAGGCCGGAGGGTGGGACTGCTCGATGTGTTCCCCGTTTTCACTGCTCTGTCACTTCTGTCATCACACTTTGGTTTGGCCAACTCCCCGACTTAAGGGCACAGGCCTCATTTTTCAATTAAGCACTCGACTCATTCATGCCTCACTGCTCTCTCATCACCCTCATCTACTCAGCCCCCACCTTCCTCTCCCTCTCCCGCTAATATGAATTGGGGAGTAGAGACACTATTGTAGATTAGCAGGAGAAGGTTGTGTTGCTGGAAGGACTGTGCTGCCCTTTAACTCACTTTCAGAAAAAAAGTGACTGACTACGTTGACTTATTGTTACAGAAATTGCTTTGTATATTCATTGATTGACAGATTCATTTTACTCTTGTTTTCCTATCGGAAGCCCCCGTTTTCATAATACGATACTGCCAATACACAGAAAACACACAGATTAGTCACCTCAGACTCAGACCTTACACATACTGCAGTAACTAATGGGTTTAAAGTTGGAGCTATGTAAATTAAATTAAACAACTTCATAAAATATTGTGTCTTTTTGTCCCTTTTCACACACCTGCAGTGACTTAATGCTGAGGAGGCTGACTGCTGGAGTCGTGATGCAGGGCTGGCTGGGTTTTTCTTTTTTTTTCTCTGCGGCTGACCCAGTTGGGAGGCACATCGACTATGCAACTAAGACACAGACGGAAGGGGAAACTTGGCAACACACGACTGGATAATCATCGTGGTACTTTAATATTCAAGAGAGAGGGGGAGCGCCAGTGATAACATTAGGGGGAAAGGCAATGGGAGAAGGGGAAGAGAAAGAGGAGAGAGGGAAGAAAGATGGAGAGAAAACGGTGCAATGTCTGAGCGCAAGGAATGCAGCAAGACATGAAGAGATAAGACTTCTCTATTCACAGTGGGTATTTTCAGAAGCCCGGCGAATGTTTCTAATTCCCTTTGCCTTCCTTAGCCTCCTTCTCTATAGCCACAGATTAAACATGAATAAAGAGTTTGCAAAGAGATGGTGAGGAGAAAGAGGAGAATAAGCCTGAAAAAGGAGTCTGGTGGTTGCCATGGCGACGAGAGATTCCAGAGTGGTCTCAGCCATTATGCAGTGTGTTGGGGAGATGGACTATGCAGCACTTAGGCTTATTGCAGTGTGGGCTGAAACAGAACAGATATCTAATATAGCCGAGATGGGCTCACACCAAAATGGTGGATGGTAAGCACGGTCCTAATAAAATAGAAAAAAAAGAGGGCGGAGAACACAGGTTTCACTGCCAAAACCTGCTCTGAGATTAGCCAGTCAGGCTACAGGAAAAAGGCATCTACTCTATTTTGGAAAATGGGAGGACGTCCAAAAAAATCCCAGCAACACAAACTCGCTGACATCCGGACAGAGACGCATATGTCCACACAAGCATAACCAGAGATTCGCCGATCCCCTCCCACAACAGCAGAGAACGACGACACTACTACTACAATGCCAAGAACAACAGCTGTCCTCTCTGAACACGCACCGGCTCACATGTAATGGGCAGGCACAGCACCTAAAGATAGGGATGTGGTTTCCTCTCCAATCAAGGGGGACGTTAAGCTCTGGCATAAAACAAAGGGAGCGAGATCAATTTTAACAACATTTTTGTCATAACTAAGTTGGCCTAAATCCCAACATTGTCCCAGTAAAACTTCATAATTACAGATGTTTCCTCTGGGAGCAGAGGGTTGAATCATGTGAAAAACAGCACAGTTTCTCCAGCATACTGCCTTATAATCTAAGGTAAACAGATACACCCAGGATATCCACAGAAGTACACTACCATTCAAAGCATTTACGTCACCTCCAAACTTCCTGATTTTGCATTAAAAGTCCATTGAGTAACCTTGAATGATAAGCAATGAACTGCTCAACACAAACCGAACAGAGAGACAATGATCCAAAACGTTAGAAGAAAAGATGGTGGCTTCGCATGATGGAAGAGCAGCAGTCTGCAGACTGAAATCCATGGAGCTTGTTTGGAATGATCTGAGAACAATCAAACAATATTTGATTTCCACTGTGGAGAGACCGTCATTACGAACTGACAGCGTGCCCCATGGAAAACTATGGACGTAACAAAGATGCACAGAAATAAACATATCATTTGACAAACTGGTTATGATATAATTGGATCCGTTAAGGACTGTAGCCATAATAAGGAGGAGCTATTGACATGCAGTAATAAACAGTGACGATAAAATGAGATTATGCCGTGTAGAATTCCATTATGCATATTGTCTGGTGGCTGCCCATCACCTTTCACTGCTATGAAACCGGGCAACTTGTGCAGCTTGAGGAGAGAGAAACAACTGGTCATCTGCTAAGTTACTTGTGTATGAGTATCTTTGGCTCAAATGGAGTGTAACAAACTGCTGAAATAAACAACCATTGTGGAGACAGAAAAGCAAATGAGAAAAGGTCAAGCAGAGCTCTAGCTGCGTGGTATAGTATGTGAGAGAAATTACTGAAGGGCTAAACACAGGGCAACGGATGCTATTTTCACCGTGGACATAATTTAAAATCACCACCCAACCGGCGAACACCAGATATTAGTAACTTCCTGAGCAGATACGCAGTGAGATCTCTGATTATGAACTATCTTTGGTCATTGCCTGTTGTCAGACTTGTTCCCTGCTGACCGTTGTGCACTATTCCTAACTGTGAACTAATCAAATCAAAGAAGAACAGTGGCTCTATGCCAGTAGCTTCTGGTCAAGCCGACTTTATACAAAGCGGCGCAAAGCAGTGTTTCTGCTTCTGTGACATCTTCCTGGTGTTTCTCAGCTTCCCGGGTAGTTCAATAGCAGAAAAGTTATTTGAAACTTCAAATGACTCCTGCCGACAGCAGGTGTGACACGAAGAAGAAAAGATGAAAAAGTGAAAAGGGATTGGGCCAATTTTTAAATTAAAACTTCAAAATCTTATTTCATCTCTTCACTAAATGCTTCAGCCATTGCATTACAATGCCAAACACAGAAAATGGCAAGAGTGAGTTATTTACCTGGGTCGGTGTGGAATGAACGCAGAATGTATTTTTGTGTGTTTTCCAGGCTGCTCTTACCATCAGGCTGATTTTAAGCTTTGTGTTAATTTTAATCAGGAAGCCACGGGGTGGAGGTTCATTATCTCTTGCCTTTGTGCCAGGGAGCCCTAGTGGGATTTCGGTGGCGCAGAAAAGTCAAAGAACCTATGTGTGCCGTGAGGAAATTGTTAAAGTGGTTCAAAGGGAGAGCAGAATAGAATATAACAGCATAGACTGAAGGGAAGCAGATAATGGTTTGCGGTTATGCTTTATCTGAGGAATAAGGAATAGAGTGCTACGATTCATATGCATATCCTGTGTAATGAAAGGCCGGTTGTGGGTGGTCTCCCATTCCTTCAGTTACAGTGAGCTGATGCTGTGCTTCGCATATCTCCTGTAACCTACAGGGCAGCACCACACGCCAGCACAGCGGGGCCCTCTTTCTTTCCCCCGGCGACACAGGTCGCTGCAGTTGGACTCGCCGGCGTCATGCGAGGTGGATGACAGGTAATTATTGCTTTGCATTCACTTCCCCTGGTGCTCAACTGGCTTGATAGCCCTCATCCAGCATCCCTGGTATGAAAGCCGTGGCAAGATTTAGGATTTACATTATTTTATACTATTTACTTAGCGTATGTCATGGACTTGTACATGTGCATGTGAATGTATGACTGCATGCAGGACAAAAAAGAAATGGAACATAATAGTACAATTATTCAAACTACCGAAATTACAGTGTTAAACTACAAACGTCCTTCATGCAGAGATAATTACAGTCAGGACCGTAAGTATTTTGGACAATTACACATCTTCAGGCTCTGAGCTTCAGCGCATTCTATCAGACAAAAAGCTGAAGGTGTCTGCAGGAAAGCTCAGGGAGAGCATCACCAGGGAAGCTACAAAGCATCTGCCTGATGTCTGTGGGTAAAATACTTCATCAACTGCAAAGAATTGAACAGAAAATATTAAGTATGATGATTTGGTTTGACTTCATGTGTGCCTGTCCAATTATTTTTGAACCCCTAAAAATTAAAGTTCTACATCTCCCACACAGTTCTTTCAATATTGATGCAGACCTACTCAAAATGAAAGCTGGGATTTGGCCCTTTAATGTAGGTTCCATTATTTTATTCAAACTGAGTATGCTGAAGCTCAAACCCCGAAGAACAAAAAAAACAGTTACTCATTCAAGGTCAAGAGCTTGACAAGTCTGACAGATTTGTTTCCACTGGTGAGAAAGAAAGGCACAATGCCCCAATTGCCTCCCAGCGGACTTAACAAACAGTCTCTCTGCGCTTTTATCTTTGATTTTATCAAGTCACGCAATGTGGTCTTAGGCCTCCCAAGTCGCTTGGTGTTGCTCCATCGAGCCACATCCCTCACAATACCTCAGAAAGACTGACAAACCCCTGTCAGGTAATTAGCCTAATTAGTCACTGGCTTGTATTTCCTTCCCCTCCCTAGGCTCTCTTTTCCTCCTGTGTGGGTTTGACGAGTACCATCATTAATATCATCCCGCCATGGGTCATAAAGCATTCCATGTCACCATGATAAAGGTCCCTGTCCTGGCCAGGGAAGGGAAAGATGATAACCTCGCCAGATAGAAGGGCTTTAAATTAAACCGTCTGATGATACAATTAGTCCAGTGCCACTGCTACCTTCACTCTGGAATATGAGTCACAGTGTACACCACATTTTTCCCCTCACGCTTTGTTTTCTCTCTTTTGTCGAGATATTTGAGAGACTTTGTGAAGCTGCACTGAAGCTTTCTTTCCTTTAAAGTAAGAAACACTGACAGGAGTGGCTGCAAGTTCTCATCATATCTTACATTTTTTGCATAAACTTCTGACATGACAGAAATGATGTTGAGATGAATTAAGAAAACTTCAGCATAAACATGAGTCAAACAGTACTTTGATAGAGAGCATAAATTGATCACATCCACATTTATGGTGTAGGAGATAATATAAGAATTGTTCTGAGTTGCGTTACCTTCATAGGCAGCTTTAAATCCCTGCCCGCTGACTGCGTAGTCAGACAGAAGCCACAGTGTGAGCCTGGAGCCTGTACTCACGATGGGTGAAGGCAGCTGGAACCCTGTTAACCTGAGAACAAATGGACAGAAGGACAATAATGGTCAGACGAAAAAAAAAGAAAAGATCCAATCAACAGCACAGTTGGTTGCAAGGTCAGGTATGAAGCCCGCTTCCATCAAGCCAGCTGTTCCCTTGGGCATTCAGGGATAACTTTTTGTGTAACGAGGCTCTGACTCATCCACAAATTATTAAAATGCCAAGACCTCAACAGTACAGAAAACCTCAACAGATTTCTCTCCATCAACAGAGACAGAAGAACTGCAATCATGCACCCGCAGTGAATTAGACACACAGCAGCCAGTGTGGGAATGAACCGACAGATGAACAGACAACAAACATTAAATTGTCTGCCTCTGAATCAACAGCCATTTCTAATGACCCCACCAGTGGGTTTTAGATGTGGAATTCAACTAGAGCAGGGAATAGTTGCCATTTACAGTGGATGTGTCGAGTACCTCTCCTTTAATGCACGTTTTCCCATCTGTCTAATCCACTAATGACAAGCTAACAGTAAAGAGAGACTATTTTATTCACCCTTGCTTTTCCACATATATAATTCATTTCTGTACTGTCACCAATTTGGCCACTAGCTATGCTAAGCTTAGTTAGCCCAGATAGCAACTAGCACTATCTCAATTCAACTGTGCAGTGCCCGCTATCTCAAACAGCAGTTGTTCCTAATTAAATGTTTAGCTGAGCAGGTCAGCCCTGTAATTCAGCTGAGCTTGTCACCCCTGAACTGGGACCCCCGCAGCTTTTCGGTCTGTGCAGTGGTATGTCTTTGCAGCCACTAAAATTTAACTTGGCAGCACAGGAAAAGAGAGCAGCCATCAACCCTGTCGTTCATTCAGCCGCTAATCAGTCAACTGTGCTGCGAGAGCGACAGGCTGCCACGCACGTCACGCGTCACTTTGGCACTGATAACATGCCAGTGTCCTCTAATGGGGCAGATGTGGACTGCACCAAGTGAGTTTGCTGTTTTCATTTTAAAAGTCGTAAAAGAAATAATTCAAAAAGGAATACTATCTTTGTCATGTCCCACTATAGCCTAGTTATGTCTCACTCATATATAATTAGTTGAAACATTTGGTTCCACCCTAAAGCATTGTTGTCAATTTATTGTGATTTTCAGAGGGGCAAAACCAGACAGACTCACTGTGATTGGAGATGTTTCAAGAAATACTGTAATAAGTAGTGTGGCAAATAAAACCTCACAGGGACTAATAACCAGTGTGCTAAAAATTATGTTGGAAACAAGCTATATAGTTTTGACTAATGAGGCTTGCCTGATTAGGCTTTCAGCAGCAGCTTTATCAGGTTTAGTGATTAAATCCATTTAACATGTGTGCCACCGACATACTGGCAGCACTCACATACGCATACCCATACTACTGTAATTTTAAATAAAAAAACCAAAAAAAAAACATGAGGTGCCCACCATTTATTTGTTGCAAGCCACCACAGGTTAATTCATATGTGCATAAATGTGAATGTGTGTGTGTGTGTGTGTGTGTGTGTGTGTATCTGTGCGTACACTACGGATCCCTCATTTACAGATTCTAATAAAGGACAATGTGGCTCACTTCACTTTTGGTCTTTGAATTTTCCCTTTCCAAGAGTCACTTCAGTTTTCATTTCTCGTGTTCCCTGATGTACTCTCACTGCACATGCGTGTCCCACTCTTCACAGTCTACTAACCTCACCTTTTATCGTCTGGTGATAAGAGAGGCCTCAGTGTTACACTTATTTCTTAAGTATCACATTGGAGAGGGAGAACAATTGCAAAACACCAATGCGAGAAAGATGAATTGGACCAAAAAGGGAAGAAGAATAATATATGCATGATTTCACTCTTCTCTGTGAGATTGTCACGGTGGGATATCAGCTAAACGATGGGACACATGTTCATGCAAATAGCCCCTTCGCTGACCGCAAATTGAGTTGGAAGGCAGCCATCTTGGTTCAGCAGCACACTGTGGGGAGGGTTGGGTGGGGGGTGATGGAGGGGTGATATAATGAAGGGGCTGATTCTTGCCGCATCCAAATCGTGATTATCTGGCATAAGCCAGATAAGACCCCAAATCGTTTTTCTAAGCTAAGAGAAAACAAAATGGATACCCTGAGAAAACACGCGTCTCTGCGGGCTTCACATGCTAGCGGAGATTAAATATCGCCATGTGATATAGGCTGTGGCGATCTGAGGCATACGGCAATTGCATGTTATCAAGAAGGAGATGTGAGATATGATTGTAACTGAATGATACAAAAGAGCGGATACGCAGCGCAGATATGTCAAGTGACTCATAAACTGAAGGACGGGTGGACGACGGTGTGTGAGGGACAGGAAGGGAGGAAGAGATGGAGAGCCAAGTTAAGAAAAATAGCACAATTATGAGAAATCATTGGCTGTTACGACTGTACGGAGAGCTGGGTAATCTCAGAAATAAGGGTCTCTGGGGAGAAGAATAGGTGCGTATGTGCATGGCTGCATTTGCACTGAAGAGTATATGCTCTGCGTGTGTGTCTAAGTGTTTGCATAAGCGCGTGTGAGTGTGCACGCAGCAAGAGCAGAGGTCTATTAAAAGGGCTTTCCACCTGACTGGCCTTAGCATCATCTCAATGAAGAACCTCTGCTTCCAATTATCCAACCACTACCCATGGGAATGAGAGAGGGGGGAGATGGCGTGCGTGTGCGAGAGATGGCTGGATGTGAAAAGTGTGGCGATGTCGTAATGAGGAGATGGCGGTGCTGAAGCGCAGGTTGAAGGAGGGTGGAATATAAAAAATGGGGAGGTGAGAGAGACATCTGCATGTGGCAAAGAAAAAAAAAACTATGAGGCTAAGTTGAGCGAGGATGAGTCATGGTGAGAAATTGGGCTTTACTGCTCTTCAGGGAGTCACGCTCACACACTCACGCATGCACTCCTCCTCATTTGGACATTTTCCTGCATGTGTGCACCCCCACACACACACACACACACACACACACACACACACACATATACCCCAATATATGTGTGTTTACAGCTGTAAACAGACAGAGAGTAAATGAGGTGATTTGTCCTTTATTTAAACTCAGTCAGTGTGTGTGTGTGTGTCTGTTCTCAGGGCGGAAGGTAAGTACAGTGCTGATACAGCTGATTTCCCCCCAGAAGGAGGAATGGGGGAGGAAAAAAGGATGAAAAGAGGGATGAGGCAAAAAGGGAGAGATACAGCAGCAAGATTTTGATGGCTGAGTAAGGGGGAGACATTAGCTAATAAATGATGGCTGGTAAGAGAGAAACAGAAAGACAGGGAGTTGAAGTGCAGAGTGAAAAACAAGGTTGTGTGTATTTTTTGTGTAAGCCTGAGTGAGTGTGTGTGTGTGTGTGTGCGTTCTCTCTCTATATGAGACCCTATGCAGCTATAACTTGTCAGTGGTCAAGGCTAGGGCCTGACGCTCTGCTGTGCTCTGTAAACTCCAACTCTCTCCACACACACACACATACACACAATGAATGATCCCATTCCAGCTCTTTCATGTGTTCCTGGCAAAAGAAAAATGTTCCCAATACAAAATCAGACAAATTTGATTGTAGTTGTTTTAAAAATGACTGCAACATTTTAAAAAATTGAATCCAAACTGCTGCAGTTTTGTGTGTTCTGTCCGTGTATGAGTCATCACCAGCTCTCCTTAAAGTGAAGCTCACTGTGTAGCCATGCAGAGGTTAAAATGGCACTCCATTCCCACACACATGATTTCATTCCTTCAGCTAATGGGAAGACTTTCTCCAGCAATTAAGCCTGTATTTCTATCTGCTGTCTTATCCTTTCTCTTTGGGTAAGCTGTAATGTACCACATCACTTTGCCCGAGGCCATGATTTTGCCTTGATAGAGTTTTATAGTTAGCCTTCATTGCACTCTCGATTTCAGTTAAAACTCGTGGTGTTTAATCTGAAAGCCTGCAAACCCGACATCCTGGAGGTTAGTAGCTTTTCACGAGAAGATGGGATTGCGACCTCTGAAATGTTCATCATTGTAAAAGTGGACAATATAATTTGCCTCTCTTTAGTTCCTATCGCAATTCTGGTTGTTTTTGGCTCACTGTCCTGAAAATACAAAGTTGCACCACAAAGTTGAAGTATAGCAACAATTTGTAAATCTCATTCCCAGCCTTGCATGGAGCCCACACAACCCATCAATCTTTCAAACAAAGCTGGCATCTTTCTGAATTAAAAGGGCTAACTGTTCTGTCTTTCTCATGCACACAACTGCTTGTTAATATTCATACTTGTGCCACATCGTGAGGTGTTTGTGCATTGAGGTTGAACAGCAAGGCTGGGAGAGTCTCTCAGATGTCTCCCAACACTGAATGCTGATGTTGGGATAATCAACCGCAGTCCACGCCAACTGAGAGATAAACCGCAGTGAAGTCATTAACAAACCAGTGTCTCCAGAGAAAGAGAGAGAGAAAGACGGAGAGACAGTGAGGGAGAGCAGCTGACATAAGGGGGGAAAAGCCAAATGGTTGTAGGCTGGATGTAGGCTGTAGGCTGTGAGTTTTGAGTAGATGTGAAGAGATGAAATGGGTGACAGAAAACGTAAACAGCAAAAACAACTGAACATGAGCTTTCAAGCTGAGAGTGGAATATAGGTGAAAGAGAAAACAAATGTGATGGCAAATACATTTACGGTGGCAGAACAATGATTGAATGCCCTACTCATCAGCTGTGTTAATTTTTGGGGCCATAAAAAGGCACGAGTGGCAACGCAGGACTGATTAGTTGTCTTTCGCTGTGCAGAACAGCTAAAGTCATTGCCAGCTAAATTAAAGGATGTGTGCCTATGAATGAGTGGAGGAGTTATGGAACACTCTGCTGGTGGCTTTACTGGAGATAAGTGCTCCACAGTCTTAAATTATATCTATTTTTAAATCTAATTCCACCTAGGGGTTGGTGTAATATGCAGTTATGGCTCTCTCTCTCTCTCTCTCTCTCTCACACACACACACACACACACACATGCACACACACACACACACACACACACACACACACACACACACACATATGCACAGACAGATTTACTTTCTCTGGAGTGTCTTAACAGTCAGCAAGTGAGTGAGTGATGTGACTGGTTTATCTCCAGGCTATCTGCACTCCATTAACACTGCATTATATTGTCCTGATGCTGTCTGCATCTGCCCAACAACATAGATGCCTGTGAGGCAATACAGTGGGCTGGACAATCCCCCTGTCTAACATACAGAATATTCATCAGATAATGCAAACGCAAAACACATATTATCCAAATGAATATTTGAATACTTAGCACAGCGTTGCTAGTTTTGCATTTCTTGACTGCAAATATATGTGCACAAATGCAAATCATAATATTCCTTACAGAAATGCAATTATGGACATGATATGCCATAAAAATATATAATTACAAGCTTTGGCATAGAACACCATAAAGAATCAAACAGTAGAGGTACAAAGTAAAAAAAAGAATTGCATTCTTTGTTCATTTGTTCCTCCTTGTAGAGGAATAAGTCAATTACACTTACAGCAAACAAATCAGGGCTGACAAATGAAACAAGGTGACGTTCCCACGTCCAACTGTGTTTTGCCCTGCTACGCACAAATCGCTTCACAATAATCCTCGGGCAGAAAACAATTAGGGATTGAAAAAAAACTAATTCAATGTCGTGCCACTCTCGCCCCTAGCAAAGTGACAAAGCTAAGCGGTAGCCATGAGATATGCTGTTGTTTACTCGCTGGTGCCGGTGTGCAGGTCTGTGTGTGTCTGTTTGTTCGTGTGTGTGAGTGGATAGAGCAATTATGATACACAAGGATGTAGTAAATGATCAAGGAGAAAATAAGGACAAACATGAGCAACTCATTTGAAAGCAAGCAGGAAACAAGATGAAATAAATGAGCAAACATTATGCAGCTGCCCTGCATTTGAGATATTTAGGTATATACTATATGCTAAATTACAGGGGTGCTGCTGATTTTACCTGGCATACTTAAGTATATTATTTGTCTCTGCATAAATGAATCATTAATCTACCATTACCACCACGACTGTTGGTGATAATGGTCGCTACTGCTTACAGACTCATCTATGTGGAAATAATTCCAGCAACAGCAGCAGTGTGAAGTTTTGTGAAGTTTGAAATAAACAGCTTGTGTAATGATGATCTAGCCTTACAAGTATTCAGATGTTGATGTGTTGGATAAGCACAATGATGCTGGGCATGTGGTGTGATGGAAATGTGAGTGAAAACAAACAAACTAAAACTGCTAATGTGCACTTGGGTAATGGCTGAGTGCAACATTGCCTTTCCCAGAATATCTGGGATCATGAGGATATAACGTCGCCATTTGCCTCTTAGGCCAATCTCTCTTTTACAAGGCGAGGCTTTAACTTGTACGCTGTATCCTTCTGTCTCTCTGTCTGGTACTCATCCTCTCCCTCTACCACCTTCTACTGTAATATATGTACAGCTAAAGGTGTATGGACACCCTCTCCTTGTTTACTTTTGGTGTGGGGCTGTTTTTCATCAGCCTCATAGTCAGGCATTGCTATATTTATTCAACCTGACATTTTGTTCCTGTTATTTTTGCAAGGGTTATTCTGTCCCCGATCCCCCAAAACAATCAATAATGGGTGACATACCCATCCCACCGATGTCATTTTGTCGACATTGGAAGCGGCAGTTTTGTCAAAGAAGAAGGTTCAAGAGTTACATCCATGTTTGTCACTGTTTTTTTTGCCATTTTTCCATCACTGCTTCCCATAACTGGCTGTGTAGGAATATAACATCCCCCTTCTTATCCACACCTACACTACAAGGATTTGACTGAAACAGAGGAAGTCATCGGTGGCACAATACCAATATCGGAATCTGAATAGCAATGTAAAGATCTAGGATGAGGCCGTAGATTTTTCATGGTGGCTCTTACATGAGAAAATCTTATCTATCTTATCTACAATGATACTTGGTAAATGGTCTTGTGCTCATATAGTGCATTTCTAGTCTTATTGACCACTCAAAGTGCTTTTATATTACAAGCCATGTTTGCTGATATACAGTGCTTCAACATTTCAGCACTTTTCTAGAGAATACACACCATTCGCACGCAATTGATACAACGGGGGCAAATTGAGGTTCAGTGTCTTGCCCAAGGATACTTCCACATGGAGACTGGAGGAGTTTGGACTCGAACCACCGTCCTTCCAATTAGTGCATGACTCGCTCTCCCTCCTACCACCTGAGCCACCGCCGCCCCCTACTTAAAGCAATAGTGGGCTTTTACTGTATGACAACAGCTTGGGGGAGGCCCTTTCCAGTTTCATCATCATAGTATGAAGCCAGGCCAATAAAGAAATGGCATTCTGACTTTGGTGCATAAAAATCAGACTGGACTGCAGGCGCCTTTGAAATGAACTGGCACACTGACTGCATGTCAGGCATTGTCACCTAGCATCAGTGTCTGACTTCACTAATGCTAGGCTATGAAAGCATCATATAATGCCCACTGTTCTGGAATGAGCTGTTCAACAATCACATATGTGTGGTTGTGGTATGATATGGTACTGATTGTTCATGTGTGTGTGAATAAGGGTGTTCTTTCATTAAGCGTTGATGCATGCCTGCAGTAAAAGACTTTAAGGCTAAACCACTGAGGTTTCTTCCAAAGACGTCAGATAAAGATCTGAAGCTATATTCTAAATTTCATCATTTGCACTGCTTTCTCTGACTCTCTCTCTCTCTCTCTCTCTCTCTCTCTCTCTCGCTGTGATCTTCAGTTTCTCCCTTGCTCCACAGAGGGATGCCACTAATAAACTCCAAAACAAGGTTGGGCAGAAGATCTGATTAGCCAGCGGGGCTAATCGGGACACAGTGACCGATGGAGCGCCCACCCAGTGCTATTTACTTTCTTCCCGTCGCTCTTCTTTCGTTCCTGTGGCAAGGATGATCAAAGAGCAGCAAAGGGAAGCAGACAGACAGTGAAAAGAGAGAGGAGGATGAGGTGGGGAGGGGGAGGGCAGTGGTGTTTGTGTGCTACTGAAAAAAACACTGGTTGTGATCTAGAATTAGCTGCAGGCTCTCACAAAGAATGATGTACTCATATGGCATTCATCTTGTGTCTGTATACTGTTGACAGATATACCTTAAGTCCCTTTTGTAGTTTTGTGAAAGTAAAGTCCTCTATCTGTTAATTGTGTCACTTCCTTGGTATGGAAACTGATTTAATATGTTCTATTCCACTCACTCACTCATCACTCAACATCTCTGCACTTCACTGTACTTTCTATAGACCTTCTATTGACCATCCTTAATGATGAAATCAATCCCATCCCATACAGCAGAGTATGGAGTGTAAACCTTTGCCTTTCCAACATCTAAATAACCACAAGTGTGACTTGTCCCATACAACAAGTGCCTAATTACATGCCAGGCAAATCCTTTTGACACAGCACTGCTAGTGCATATGAATGTGCGTGCTAGCATATTTGTGTGCGCGTAATGTGCATGCTTTATCCATTATCACATTTCACAAGGTGTTTGGGTAACTAATTAGACTGCTATGCTCTAAGTCTCCAAGGGATGAACAAGGGAAAACAAAGGGAAAGGATGAAATCAAGAAAGAAAACATAACTGCAGCAACACAACAAGGGAAAAAGCAAAATCAACACAGGCTGGAAAAATATGCTAGGGATTTGCCTAAGCCGGGTAACAAATGGTCCAAAAGGAGAATGTCTGTGTTTCACAGTCCCATAGATTACAGCTAAAGGGTGTTTCTTCTGTTTTTAGGCAAAGGTTCTATGCCACCATATTGTTTTTGTTGGCTGTTTTACAGTTGTTTGTTTTTGTCCTGCAGTCAGTGGAAATACATGTTTGAAAATACATTCTCTGATTTAGAGCAATCTGAGAAATTATTATTTTATATAATATATGAAATATATTATATATTTTATTATACAAAAATCACAGAAGGGGCCAGTATTAGTCCAAATGTCAGCTCACGTTTTGGCAAGATCATTAAGACAAGTCTGACAAATAAAATGTACTCAGTTTCAGCAACTAAATTTGGCCACCATTTTCAGCTTTGTCAATAACACATTATCTTCAACAATCTCAAATTCTGGCCGTTCTATTTGAAGATGCTAATACATACCACAAATTTGTCAAAATGGTGGTTTTAGTGGCTTAAAACCAACAATTTGCTGACATAATGTAAATCATGTGCATTTGCATTTGTTTGGTTTCTCCTCATTCTAACTGAACACTGAAATCTCAAAAATGATCCAAACTGACTAAAATCTAAGTGGGACCAGGGAATTTTCAGGTTCATGCAGCGATGACTGCGAGCATTGCTCACATGTCTCACACAGCTGAATAGATTTATTGGTTTCTGACAATGGCTGGCACATATTCCCTGCAGTTTTGTCAATAGACTTGCTTCACTTTTGTCACCCTGTTTGGCTGTGACAAATTTAGTGGTGAGGACACAAGCAGGAGGTGGGCTGCAGGTCCACAATTCTTCCTCCAATCAAGATTTAAATTGCTCAGCGGGCAGATGTGTGTTCAATGTGTTTTTGATTTCTCCTGCAACTGTTGCTTGGCAGATGTATTTATCTT
The DNA here is from genome assembly GCA_016785225.1 of Psettodes erumei. NCBI lineage: Eukaryota > Metazoa > Chordata > Actinopteri > Pleuronectiformes > Psettodidae > Psettodes > Psettodes erumei. The sequence continues at coordinate 704,255 of JAFBJZ010000356.1, read as the reverse complement.
AAAGTTGGATTATAGTATAATGTTACTGATATAGTGATATAAAAGATAAAGGAAAACAGTAAACAGTTACTGTGGAAACTGGCCATTGCAGTGTTTTCATCACTCTCATTTCTAAATTGTTTAAGGCTGTAGACACATTAATGAAGTTCTGGAAACATGCCTATGATATGTGTTCACCACTCATTATTTATGTATGCATGAGAGGCTATACGTAAACAACACAAACATACTGCCTCTGACTTTCATTTAAAGCTTTAAATATCAATATCACAAATACAAATCATTGCAAAAAAAAAGCAAAGTAAAGTGAACACACTTATGAACAACAGTTCTAGTGAAGACAAAGGGTTTAAAGACTTTTTGAGCTTGTTATCTATGGATGGATCCATGTGACGAAATATTACACCAAGGACTGGGGTAATATTTATCATGGTTTAATATGTATTTTATGTTTACTGACCTGAAGTACCAAGACATTAGCTAAAATTGTTGTCTGTGATGGTTTTAGCAGTGAGTGTGAGTCTCTTACAATGGTGTATGCTGCAGCCTTAGTACTTTGGGGAATGGTGTTTCAACCAAATAAAATTTCCCCTGTTGCTGTCATGCTATTGCTTCAGAAGCACAACCGACTCAGTACCCACTTGAAAATTGCTCTCTTTCACAAAGATGGTAGATTGTCAAGTGATTGCTTATTATCATCATTTATAATCATAAATGCTACTTTATCACAGCTGGATCAATCCAAAAATGACTGGAAAAAAGAGAAGTCACGCCAGCAGTGAAATGAGCTATGACAAGCTGGGCTTCCCTGTCTGTTCTTCCCCCTCCACAACATTAGATCCAGACATGCCACGCACATTAAACCTGCCGCACATGCGCACTCATGGGTCGTACTGTGCCTTAGGTATTGTAATTGGAAAATGGCGACTGTCTTGATTTGCATAAGTTTTCATGCAGATCAACAGAATGAATTCCCCTGCAGCAAGAAAAGCATAACATTTGCCTCCCACCATCTTTTTGTGGGGTTAGTTTTTATCAGTTTATATCAGGGAATTCTTGGCTTTGTCTTAGTTCCTGTCACATTAATTTTAATTGCTGTGCACAATGGTTATTCTGTGTGCCTGCAAAGTTCCCAAAATAAATAAATAAATAAATGCGAACGCATATCCATCTGAAGTCATTATGCTTTTGTGCACAGGACAAATTGGACAAGATGACCTTGTTGAGCTGTGTGCAATTTATATTATGTGGCCATAGATCATAAAATTTTCAAAATAAAATATCATTAACTCAATATCTATCTGGTCAAGCCTAATTCTAGAAATATTTCACACGAGCATCTTCATCAGCTGGCATTGGCAGTGATTTTGAGACTCTGCTGTGCCACGCATAATTCATCACATCCTAACAAAATAAGTTGTCACACAAATCTACTACTAGTACTAATTTCTTGCACAAAACTGCTGCCAAACTGGTTAAGATTATTTAACTTTAATCTGATCTTGTCCATTTTTAAATTATGTTCAAAAATGTTCACATTCAGATTTTGTTGGGGTTGTACAAGGTGATAATTATGTGCTTTTTGACAACGCATATTGTTTACAATGCGAGCAGAGGGCTTTACATGGGCGTGAGCATACCTCTTCTTTCGGTGATCATATTTTCATCCCTGAGGGCTTACACGGCTCAATGGGCTGTCCTCCCAACAATTTGGTGCATTCCCTCAACTCAAAAGAGTATGAGTGAGTATAGAAGGGCTGGAAATGACACATCTTTTTGAAGGATGTGCTGCATATTTAATCGTTCATCTCAGCAGGCAAACATTTCATTTTATTCGGCTCCTGAAGTGTATCCTGTTAAGGACATTGATAGGCCTGGGGATGGGAAAATGCCAATAGCAATGCACACAATGAGTGATACACAGGATGTAGGATATAAATTCACAGCCATCTAGTTGATTATTTCTCTAATCTGGGGTTACGGAGTCTAATAATTCTGCCTCGCAGGTGAGCAGATGCCATAAATCTCAACATCATTTCACTTTTTCCCAGTGCAAGATGATGAAAAACAAACTATCACTCTTCCTCCTGTTTTTAGCAGTCTGTCGTTAAAGCTGGCGTTGATAAGTGGCAGTCTCTCCATTAACAGCCCAGATTCAAAGGAACCATAAATCCAACTGTGTGTGTGTTTGTGGTTGTGTCACTGTGTCTGCTGGCACATGTTTGAGGGTGTGTATGAAAGAAATCTATCAATATAAAGCACATGGATGTGTGTTTGGAAGCTGCTGAATAAGATGCACAATCATGACCATCACAAACACATAAAACCCTGCAGCCTTGAAGCCATATTTCTCACACACACAGAATCAGACATTCAGCCTCCCCATTTGGATATTCACACAGATGTCACATGTCAAACGCTTGGGATGAATACTCAAAGGAGAATCATGCATATGCAATCACACATTGTGCATGTGTGCACCACAGTGCTCACACACTGGAGTCATTTTCCAAAGTATGTGCCGCAATACTGATTGATGGTCAAGGCCGTCACTGAAGAAGAATTATTGCCATGGCAATCGTTTGTGCAGGAGGTGCCATTGTACGTCACCCACTCTCACCCTGACCTGCAGACACTGGCTCTTTACAAGCTTGACTCATTGAGTAACGCTGCACCCGTTCACACGTGCAGTATGAGGCATGGATGCTGCTGAGAGATAAGGGGCTAAATTAACACAAGCTTAGGAGGCACAGTGCTAACAGTCCCTGCTGTATATGGATGTGTGGTATATGACTAACATTAACTTAACTTAGAGGTGATAAAACAAGACATTATAGCTGCTCTAAAGCTAAATGCAAGTTTTATAGAATCTTAAATAACAGGCAAACATCGCTTTTTATGTAAGCAGCTGGTATCATTTAAAAGATATATAATAACGCAATGGATCCACTGTATGATTAAAACCTGTTACTGTTAACCTGTTCTTTAGTTACTGCATTTTCATCATTTCATCTGCAGTAAATAATCTGCTTTAACAAACAATGCTTTCCTTTCTGTTTTGTTTGTCATTTTTCATATGTGTAGTATGTACAGTACAGTAAGATTGATATATTTTTTAATATATTAATAGTGGTTCAAAAGACTGTGTAATGTGGATAAGGTCTCTCGCTGTGATGAACCCATAGACAGCACAGCACAGCACCAAACAACAGACAAATTAGCAAGCTGTTGAACATAGTTGACCATGTGGCAGCTAGAGTATCAGACTTTAATTCATTAAGTGGGCACAAGCTCAATATAAAATTCTGATTTTTAAATTTCAAACTTCTTAGTCAGCAAGGAGTGCTCTTAAGATTGTTTGTTTTGTGCACCCAACAGTCTGAAATTCAACGTGAATCAATTAATTCAATGAATTCACATTAGAATATAATTTTGCTTGATGTTGATTTAAAATGTAAAAATTAAAACTATGGTCAACTGACCAATTCACTAATCAGCTAATCACCTAATCATTTAAGTCTTTTAGTGTCAACACTTAAATGATCTGCTGACCAATTAGTCAAGAACTTGTGAATATCATTTCACTTTTTGTTTATGGATAGCTGAATCCCTATATGTTTCCCCTCTCTATGCCTTCTCTGTAAGTGCAAATGGGCTCTCAAGAGCTTGCCTAAAAGCACAAAATGTCACTGAAACTTCTGCAGTTCTGAAAAATTACAGGCTTTACAGTTTTCCAGCCCGCTGCCATTTATACTGTGCTTAAAAGTGTGTGTCTGAGTGTGTGTTTGTCAGCGTGGCATTCATTTTATCTGTATTCCAATAAACCTTGATTGTGTTGACACTGAATCAGCTTGCTGGGATGGGCTGTGCACTATCTGAGATCCCCCTGTGTAAGCACTGTCTAAGAAAACACACACACACACACACACACACACTCTGCCTCTCTCTTTTGCCTCCACACACAAGCTGATATTGTGAAACTCGAACCTCACAGCACTGAGGGCAGACTGTAGTGTTAATGCCACTCCCAGCACCATGCACTAGTGCTCCTTATTTAGGTCCTATCAAGCCTGCAGGCTGAAAATCTGTCTCTTCCACACCTCCTCCTCCTCCTCCTCCTCCTTTCTCTCTCTCTCTCCTGCCCCTGCCAGACTGCCAGGCCTTAAGTCCCTCCATCACTCCATCACTGAAAGGAAGGCATGTGGAAAGAGATGCTTTCACACACTCGATAGCTTTTCCCTCTGCTGAAATGTACTCAGTGTTCCCCTGATTGGCAGTTACAAGGTGAAATGTGACACAAAAGTGAAAAAAGGCTGCTTTTTACAAGTAAGAAATGTGCATTCACAGAGACAGTGAGCGACCTGTTGGAAGGTCTGTGTTTTGCTTGAGGTCAAGTTGGCTGTTGCTTTAGTCATGGGAAGGTCTCTGACTCCAGTGCCGCAATACCACAGGCTCTGTTTAAGCCAGGACACTGGGGTTACTGGCGTCAAGGGAGACGTTTCGTAACAATAACTGTGGTTAATGACCAGACAATCACTTCACTTATCATTTAAGTACATTGATAAAACGTAATTAATTCAGACATGAATAGGAATACATTATGAAAAGGTGAATTAAAATGGAATTTTTTTCCTTGGCCATACCAGAGATTTTTAGCCCTGCTACCATTTTTCAAAATTTGCCATTATTGATTTATTTCCTACCTTTCAGGCTGCTGACTTTCATAACATAATAACAAATTGCAGAGGCTTTTGTGAACAATCTGAGGGCTGTCCATGACATAAACCATTTCACTTTCTTTGGTTGCTCTATTGTAATGTTATAATGCAGCTGGACCCCATTAAAAACTGTCTCTTCAGCTGATGCCTTCCAAAGACCTCCTTAATCACAGAGATGAGGGTTGTAAATTTGTAAATGTGTTGGAAATCTTTCAAAGACTGTGTCATTGTAAAATGAATGGGTGAACTACAAATAAGCAATAACATGGGCATCGTCAAAGTTTACTAAGTGACCGCCAACAAAGAGAATTGAACCTGAAAAGTTTACTTAACTGGTCCTGCACTTTGTGTAACAAGAAAATGAAGGTGACAGAAGTGTGAAGGATCTAAAGGTAATACATAACATATATATATAATATAGAGTCATGGCAAAAATACTTCCAATACTGTGTAAAAGACTGAATAAATTTGCTTAATGGAAGAATCAGTATCCATGTTACAGAAATAGACTTATTTAGACTGATTTACCTCAATGAGAAGATCAATATCAATTTCATATTTTTAAGTTATCTAGGTACAGAGCAGAGATGTTTGTACCCTAGCTTAGTGTAAGGTACAAAGCACAAAGTTCAAGAATATGCTTATCAAAAAAAATAATATCAATTAACTTGTATTTTGTTTATTAAATCCAAACAGAAGTATAAGGACCTGAATTTGGAGTTTGTGGATTATGTGGTGTAGCTATTTGTTTGCAAATAAGAATAGTGCGCAGTGATTGCACAGCTTCTTGAAATTTTGATCTCACAAAAAAGTTGTCAGGCTGGGCACACACCTACAGAGAGCCATACCAGCACTGTTTACCAACTCTATCTGACAACCCACACTTTAGCCACAGACACTGCACAGAAGCACTGGGTGCATGTGTAACTTTGAGGAGAATCATATTTAATGCACAAATATGAGATTGTTGGCAATTTTTCATCATCTCACAATTGCTCAACATCTCCAAAATACTTCATTTGCTTCACAGCAACAATGATGGTAGAAGATGCACTTAAACACTATACAACTCTGAAAATGAATGCTCTGCTTGATTAACAGCAATCGAACACTGGCAGCAGCTTGTGCTTGGAATCTAGGACATATATCACTGCACATTATTTTTTTTCTGGAGCTCCATTTCAAACAACTCTGACTTCCATCGAATTTTCTCTCTGCTCCCCAGGTGTCAGTGGGGATTGTGAGTTTAATGAAATGCTGCAGCAATGGACAGATTCATATGTGTACAAACACACATCAGTACGCACAAACTTTACACTTACGAACACAAGCACACATGTAGACCTGAAGTGATTGTAAGATGGCATGCCCCGATAACACCAATTTTATCGAGTTTTCTGTGACAGCAATGAATTAATTAATGGATATATGAACCAGTCCAAGGAAAAGTGACTCCTTTGATATAAAAATCAAAGGTGATCATTTGAATATGAAGTGAGGCAAAACATTCATTTTTGATGACAACGTGAGATTAAAGGAAATATTCCAAACTCTGCAACCTATAGCATGGTATATATGAAAGGCTAATCCAATTCTGCAAACACAGTGTGCAGGGTACAAAATGGAGAACAGGCAGAAGAGATTAGATATTAAAGAAAAATAGGTGAGGAGGAAATGAGAGGAGTGAGAGAGAAATTGGAGAAAGAGGAGCAAGAGAGATGGAAAGAAAATTACATTTGACACGAGCGGGAGATGAGAGCAAAGGGAGGGCTGAATTATCAGATGTGCATCTTTGTGTGTATGAAATGGCACCAGTGAATGTGTGTGTGTGTGTATGTGTGATATAAGTGGGGTTGCTTGTGAGTGCAAATACACATGCATGTTCTGACAGGCCACTGTTGACTGGTGAGAGCTGCTGCTTTAACTCTTCCCAGCCTTTCTGAGCTCTCTCATACATGAAGTTTGAAGTCTCACTTTTGCAAAATGTCACCTTTGAAACAGGAGAAAGTCTGGTCAAAGACAACATGAGCAGTATCTAAAGAAGATCTGTGCAGAATCTTTTTATATTTTTTCTGTATTTTTCTCTCTTTTCCATCTTTTTTTCAGATTCATTTTCTTTCCTCTCACTTATTTTTCAAAGCGCTTAGACAGTGAGAGTGGAATGCTTTCCCTCTGTCCCACTGGAGCATCAATATACAACAGAGCCCAGAGGTCCAAACAGGAGAAAGGCAGAGGAGAACAGCACAACACCAATCCATAATGGATTTTCTTCTCTCTTTCATTTGCTTTGTGCAGCGGGATGCAATGGAGGCACCATTGGCACGAAATGAGAGGCACAGGAAGGGGGAAGAAGTGAGAGAGGGGGATATTGACAGGGAGAAACACAGAGGCCAACAGTGTCTCAAAACAGTGTCAATAACAAAAGCCCTTAAGAATATTTTTCTCATCTGCCTTTAAATGTCTTGCATAACATATGCTTTAAACTATTTGCAAGGCTGAGCTCATGGCAGAAGGTGACGGGAATTAAAAGCAGCTTTGGTGTTGCTTCAACTGATCAGATGCAGCAATTGTCACTAATTAAGTTAGCCTGTGTGTGAGGGACTGCCAAGAGGCTTGATAGATGTGAGACTGCAAGCAATAATATCCCAAAATACAGAAATGCATCAGTGATTATAGCAGCTGTCTGGCTGTATCTTATAATGGCAGCTAATATAAAGAGAAGTCTGGCACTTTTGATGCCAATTCAGACAGAAAATACTTTTTAAACTTATAGAAAAAAAATAGAATAGTATACATTTATGAAGCATGATGCCACACCTACACCTACAAGGATATTTTTTTGAAAAACAAAGCCTTTTCTGTACATCTCGGCCTTTTGTCCACATGCAAACTGCATCATAGGTCACTGAAAACTGTTCTGTTCTGGTTCTGTTTAGCCAACATAGCTTTACAGTTAGGGTTGTCTTGCCACCTGTTTTGTTGGCATGCTCTTAATAGAGCTTAACAACATGTTTTTGCCTTTTCATGGGGATGGACATTTTTGTATTTTTTAGAATAGTGGCTATGTGGATGTGATTGACCCCCTCTTACTACTAGTACCTAAGTACTTGTGTACGCGATGACTCGGGTTTGTGATGTTAGCACAAGGCAGCACTTTCCAAAGCTATTAAATTGACGGTAGTACAGGGGGTTGAGACTCCTGATTCAGAAATTGTTTATGTCATCATGCCCAAGTGGGATTCATTTAGTTTCACTGAGTAAGCTCTAAAGTCCAAAGTGTGACGAGAACCCCATTGAATAAGCTTGGATGCTGAGTAACTCTTGTATTAGTCACCAAAGGGTCTGCATTAACTGCTTCTGAATGCGTCAGTGATCATAGTCTTGATTATAGTTTCACCTCTTATCCAGTTTCCAGTCCTCTACCTTCATCAATACCTCTAAGTCCAAATGACTCTATAAAGGACACTTTCACTTTCATACAACTTGGAGTTTAATTTCAGGCTTTTGGACATCGTTTTTATTGGTCACAGTGGTGTTGTACTTACTACAGTAATTGCTGAGGTCTGGGAAAATGGCAACAATACCACAACAAAATCTGATGTTGTAAAGATGAGTGGAACAAAGAGGTTGTGAAAAGAATTCAGCCGGATTGCTTCTTTCTTTTCATGGAGGTAAAGCCAACATTGCACAGGAAAACAGTATGGACACAACCAGATGTTGGTACTATTTTTACTACAGACAATTTGGGTGATAATTTCACTTTCAATTTAATTTGTTTATCTTGATTGTCTCTTCCATGGTAGAGCTGTTAACCTGGGGGGTTTAAAACCTGTTTGCTTATGTTGTTCAGCCCATCTGACTCTTTGTTTTTGGCAATATTACACTGTTCCCAGATCGCAGAGCCCTTCATCTCCAACTGTTCTACCCATGAGGTACTTGCACTATAGAGGACTTTCATGGACTGAAAGTACTGCAAAATATTACATGACAAGTTATAAGCAACCACCCATCAAATACAGCATTGATTTTGTTTGGGGGAGTAACTACTTGGGCACAGTGTCATTATTACCCAGAGGAATCATTTCTGCAACTATGAAAATATGGAAAATTATCCTTTAAATGCTGTTAAATGTTACCTTTGTCATGAGAAAATACTGTATCCTTTAAATGCCATTCACTTTCAAATCTCACACTGTTGAGGAAAATTTTGAAAAATTCAGTTTCCTGTGGGTATTCATAACATGAAGACAAATGTCACCACCCATAGCAAATAAAATCCAGGATATTAAAAAACAACAACAACAACACATACAGTATGTACATATAAGGTCAACATTACCTTGTCCGCAGGTTGCCAGGACTGGGTGGCCCATCATACACAGATAAGATGTCAAAGTCCTCCTCGAGGGCAAAGCCTTGAAACACCAGCTGTATCCGGTTGTGCTCTGCAGCCACAATCACCCATGTACAGTTGGCATAGTTAGGATAACCGTAAGGGTAGCCAGGGCTCTCTATTGTCCCATTGGGACTGTGTAGTGTGTAACTGCAGTTCTGAGCTGCAAAGAGAAAAAGAAATACAGCATTAGTAAAAGGCATGTCAGAACGTTCGCACAGTGCTGAAACTTTGGGGTGTTAAAGAGCTGAAAAATTTAAGACACCGCTCTACATCCCGAATACCGTAGAAATTATACATACACAAACACAAACGCACATCCACAGTCAAACAGTTTGCAGCGAGTGCTGCAGCATCCATTATCACCTACAGTGGCAGCTTAAGCCATTAATATAGTGGTACTAAATGGCTCACCCTCTCCCATCTTTCCCCACCTCCATCATCACACAGTTGTTCACTCAGCAGCCCTTTCACCACATTAGTAATAGGTTCCCATGTTAATACATGACATAGCTGGAAGAGAGAAGATGAGGGGGCAGTGAGGGATGAAAGGACACACACACACACACACACACACTTGAATACTACATTAATTGTGCTCATCTTGCATGTTTCTCTACAGCCACTTATACTGCCTTCAATCTTGAAATTTAATTGCAAGTGTTGCCTTCTATCAGGTGGTGGTGGTGGTGGTGTGTGTGTGTGTGTGTGGGGGGGTTGATGCACAAATTATCATCTGCATGGATAATAACACACTTGACAGTTGATTTTGGTTATCTCCTCCAGTCCAAACAGGTTAATGTGGAAGTTAATTTTTATGTCTTCAGTCGGTCAGATGTCAGTCTGACATTCAGGGAGGGGACAAGGGGATGAAATGTCAATGCGCCACACAATCACTTGCTATCAGTGGCTCTATGTGCTGCAGCTTTTGAACTAATAGAGAAGGAACACGACACACTTTCAGTTCATGTTCCTTTGAAGAGGACAGCTGACGTAAGTTGAGATACGGTCAAACAAAAGGAACCTGCATAAACAAACAGCCTCACAGAGGGACTAAATTAGAATGTCATGCAAGAATACATGCTATTTATACAAATTATCTGTATTCTCCCTTTGTTTGCTTCAGCCACAAACCTGAATCATAATGTAGCCTGATTAAAATGTAATTATGAGAGTATAATTGGAGGACATCTGTTATCTGCATAACCAACATTATTCAAGAACACAAACAATGCAACAGTAGATATGATTTTTTTTTTGTTTTGTTCCATTTCTATCCATACTCATAACTGTGTAAATGTCTGTGATGAATCAATGCATGGAAATGAGCTCAACTACCTGAGGGCATTGAATCGCGGTGTTAAAAAAACAAACAAGAATATTGAGTAAACATTGCAGACACATTGCAGCTTTGAAACATGTAAAAGTGATAGCTGCCTTGTCTAAATGCATCCAGGGGGAATGTGTGTATTACTGAATTATTGAATGCTTGTGAAACATACAGATTCTCCGCTACATTGCGTACTCTGATAACAATCAAAAAGCTTGAAATCTGTCCAAATTTGACACTAAAACATAGTCTTTTCTGAAAAACCAGCAGGGTTTTACAGGTAATAAGGCATCGAGCATGAAGAGAAGACAACAAGAAATAATTTTTTTTATTCCTCTTCGTCTTACAACTGAAACGAATTAATGTGTTTTTTTAAAAAAGAAAGTGCACAGAGAAAGAGAGAAGAAATGACAAATAAAAATTAAGCATGAGCATGGATGATCCCTGGTTAGCCCAACGAACAAACGCTGGATTTGTTTTCACGGCAATATTCAAGCCCGGTGTTTAAGATTTCAGGGGCTACGTGCCACATCACGGTGCTTATGAATCCTGAAATGCCGCCGGAAAAACACTAGCTGTCACACACACGCATGCAGACAAACAAAACCAATATTAACTTTTTGTTCCAGGTGGCGCAGCAAATCTGTATCACAATATGTTTTTTGTGGGGAAGGGAAATAAAAAAGGGGAGATATTGTCAGGAGGTAAAGATCCAGACTGTCTGGATGACATCAGAATCAGCAGAAGGATAATAGCATCTCCAATCACAGTATATCTATCGTGCTACTGTTGACTCCCCGGGCCTGTCTCATGAAAAAAACAGACAGGGGGGCTCTCACCTGTCACTTTTCAGTGCTTCATTTGTGCTTGACCTCTTCCAAAAGATGCTAATGTGTGTGTTCTCAAACCCTAGCCATTTGAATACGCTGCAACTAGGTGTATAATTTTGCATGAGTTCAGCTCTTTGTTTTGCTGTCGCAGATCCACAAGCACAACAGTGGATTCTTCTGGCAGGAATGAGCAAAATAGAGCAACATTAGATTAACGGTGAATACATATGACCTGCAGTATTCACTATACAGAGTGCTGAAAATGACTGAACATCACAGTCTGCATTTGTAATTCTTCTGCCTAACCCCCCACCCCCAGCCTTTTAACGAGAGAAGAACAAAATAAGCCAGAGCTATCTCCATCAGATCTTTCATTAAAGCCTTTAAACAGGCCCAATGAGTGAGCACCCACCTCCGCCACCACCATCAGGTCAATACTAATATCCAGGTAAAACCTCCACATCCACCTCTCCCACCTGATTTTCATATACACAGCCTGGTCAATAATCTCCTCATCATCGCCTTCATTACGAAGCTTCTATCAGACAAACGCCAATCAATGGCTCATTCAGCAGCCTGATGGCAGAGCTTGATAGGGGTCAAAATGGACCATGAACCTCCATACATAGGCGATGAGTTAGGCTACAGGCGGCTAAGCTGAATTTCAAAGCAATACCAGGGAAGTCAAGACGACTGAATTGCTATTATTGTTGTTGTTATTATCAGTTTCAGGATCAAATTGAAATGCTGGAGGAAAGAAATGACTCTGTGACTCTTCAGGCTCAACAGACAAACCTTTCGTGTTAGAAATAAACATGTTTAGAGTGTAAAAGCCCTCCTTGGTGTTAGCAGCTAAAGTCCAAAAACCTAAAAGCCAAAAAAAGAAAAAGAAAAAAAGGCCACCAGACGAGAAGATGTGCAACTGAATCAAAGTGTTTCATATCATCAGACTGCATGTGTTATAAGGGGGTAGAACATGCTGTACATATTGATATATGACAAGTGATCAACTAAGCAGGCTCCATGTTTTATGAGTAACAATTAGGCAAAGCAAAAAATAAAATAAAAAAAATCATGACAGAGAATCTACTGAGTCTGCCAGAGCTCAGCCAAGTTCTATTTTGAAGTGCGAGACCCTTTGCCAAGTGACCGACTCTTAAATCAATAATGACGCGCACAATCTGGGATAAGAGACTAAGATAGCGCTGCTGGAGACGTTGCTGTCTTTTGGCTGCAGCCTGGAACTCTTTATCCCCGCTGAAAAATGGATGCTCGGAATTGACTTGGACAAAAAAAGACAGACACATCAAAGTTCACTTTGAGAGTGCACTTTTGCAGACATTAAAGATCGATTTACAGCATCATCAAGTTTAATTTTCACATTATGTGCTAATAACAGCGGTTTACCAGATGTTTTTGCTGCACTGCGTTGTCATGCTGATTCATTTCATCCTAGTGCTAGACACAAAACAGTTTACCTTCATGAGATACAAATGCAGTTTACATAAACCATGTACAAGTACTCTCTGGTCTTTGAAAAACCCAGAGCCTATGATTAAGTAGATCCTGCACTTGCAGCTTGGTTGAATTATTTAAGCCTCGCCCCTGGGTGCATTATGAAATTAGCTGATGGTAGCTGGTGGCCTACTCTGAAGCCCCTCAGTGTAAATCTGCAGGGAAGAGCCCATCCTGCAGCTGACCCCACTGACACACCATAAAGACCCCATAAACAGACTGCTGGCTGGGCTGTTTTTAGAGGACTGGTGAGGTACAAGGTCATATCTTTTCAAGTCCAGGTGAATAGCTATGAATGTGGAACAAGTATGTTGTTTCACCCAATTAGGTAAATTGCTTACGTGCTTTAGCTGTTAGTGTATTCTATCCCACAGCATGCCTATTTGCATTGGCTTGTACCAGAATGTTAACTATGCGTGATATCCATGGATGTTCAACAGATATGTTGTCCACTGCTTAGCCTGCTGTGCCACTGGCAACATCTGCTTGGCACCAACCAACTCCGGTGTGCATGCCGCCAAATGGGTGGACAGGGAGAAGTGTGACCTTGCTGGGGAAGCACTCCAGGTTCTACTTGTGTGTGTGTGTGTGTGTGTCGGTGCTATTGTTTGCTCTGCCAGGACAGTTGTTTAGTAGCGGGTCTACAGAACTGCTGCAGTGCGCTGTGACACTTTGATGAATCGATGGTCACTGTGCTGTTCTCAGGCAGGACAGCAACCCCTCAGTGAGTGGAGGAGGGAGACTGGGGGAGACCAAAGGAGAAAGAGGGCGAGGAGACGTCGACGGGGGCTGTGAGACACAGAGCTGGCTGCCTCACTGACTGTACGGCTGTGTGAGAAAATAGGTTTGGAAGACATGATGTGAAGAATAACAGAAGCAAAGGTGAGATAGGGGACAAACTTGGGGGGGGGGGGAGATAAAAAATAGTTGCAGAAAGGGGAGATGGGGGAAAGAAAGTGCGCTAAAAAGAACATGTCAGAAGGTCAATAACAAGAAGAGCAACAGCAAATGGGAGTAAATGAGTTGGAAAGAGCAGGAAGACTATAAAGGAGGAGAAGATTTTTTTTATTTCCCTATTTTCTATATCTCCTTACCCTTCTGTGCAGAAAGCCAGTGACTTTCAGTCAAGATAGCTTAATCTGCACTCTTAGCTAAACGTGTAGGTCTATTTGGAGCAATACTTTAGCAATGTGGGTGTATTTTCTTTATGTGAGTGTGACCTGAGGTGAGTGCGCACACATCTCTGTGTGTAGAGCTATCAATTGTCTGCACATGTATAGGGTGTAATCCCTATAACCTGTGTGAGTATAGTCTCACATATCTGCATGTAACTCCCTGCAGAGATACAATTACATGACTCTCAGGGGGAGGGAATTTCAACTTGGCAAACCTAATCCCAACATCACATCCACTTAAAACAAGACACAAACAACACGAGCAATACTACCTTTCTTCCTTGGAAAATAGGACCCACGTAAAAAGAATTATCAGTGAAAGATTTCGGTGCCGAATGTAAAGCTGCATCTTGGAAACACTAAAAATTTCACTGAATTGTTGTTGTTCCATAAAATATACAGAATATTAATTCAACCTACCCAAGTGCCACTATTATCATTGTCATTAACAAGCATTGATGATCATGACAGTGCTAGAATACAACAGCATACAGCTGTTCCTCGTCTTACTCTCTCCCCATTTGTTTCCTCTCAACCCCACCCTGAGTTAGTTTCTTCCTATTAAAAGAGTTTTTCCTTCACCGTTTGACTTGATAATATTGTGAGGTCTTGACCTCACTCTGTAAAGTGCCTTGAGATAATGTATGTTATGATTTGGCTCCATATAAATAAAATTGAATTGAATATATCAAAGGAAACCTCTGTCACAACAACAATAAAATTGAGATAGGACCACGAGCTACCTCTTCCAACTATGCCCATCACTGAGCTAAACTGAAGAGCTCAGCTCTTCCTCTATTCTCAAGAGACTGCATATATAAAGCCTTCATACGTATAGTCCATCAGGAGCCATATCAATAGAAAATGAGCATCCCAATAGAGCAAACATGGAATAATTTCCAACCAAATAGTGAGTCCCTTAGGTCCCTCAGTAATAAATCTAACTACTATCACTATAACCTACCTCATGAGAAAACTTCAAACAATCAAATGTTTTGTGTGTGTGTGCGCTCACACGTATATCAGTAACTGCCTCTCTGGTGGGAAGATAAACCCTTCCGCCCCATAGATCCTCTCAGCACCACTATTTGTCTCTTGACATGTCAGTGTGTATGCGCGCCTTGACCGCATCATATCCAAATTAACCTCGAGATGGCCGCCATTAAAATGGAAATGGGTGAGCTCAGCGATCCCGCTCGCCTCAATACATTAGGCTAATGTCCGCGCCAGGATGACACCGTCTGCCATCACAGACGAGCCAAATGCAGTGGAAGGCACTAGCGATAGGCTTATTTAAACCCCAAAGACACACACAAACACACACAGGTTCTTTTCATTGAGCCAAATGGTAAAAAGGTTGTTTCCTTAAAAGGGCAGAAAATGTGAACTCGCATGTCCATAACATTGCACATGCAAAGCTTGGAATGGCCTTCTGTTGCATGAATGTTAGAAGCCACATATTTATCTGTGTGAACATACGTATAGAGTTGATGCTCAAGCAAATACATAGTGTATGTTCATTTGCCAGCCGACACTCTGCTATGCTGACAATGCCACTGCTTTCGATGTGGTGTTGTCCCTCTTACATTTACTGGTCCCCGATTAGTTGACGTCTATGACAACACATAGTTAATACACACACATTTGCAAAAACAGAAAAAGACATTGTCACAGCAAAACAGCTGGAGGGTGAAATGTGTGGGGTAGGAACATAAACAACACCCACGTGCAAAGTTGTCACTGAAAGTGGCTGTATGGCGTGCATGCATAGATGTACACTTGCATGAGCGCATGCACACATTCCTGCCTGTTATCAGGGCTGGCAAAAAGAAGCACAATGGAGCATGTGTTCTCCCGGACAGAGAGGAAGAGAAGGGGGGAGGTAGGCAGTTCCTTTCAGCTGGGTCATATTTAACCAGAGGTATTATCATGGCAGTAAAAGGACCTGCAAACCAGCCATCCACCCCCCCAAAAAAAGTCAGCCACACACTTTCACACTCACACATTCACTGAAACTACACAAAATGTTGTCCAGTTCCAACACTGATTCAACAGAGATAATATTGTTTGTGTATTTTTCATCATGTCATTCTCCTCAATCCCTTTTATCAATAAAGTCAAAACCCTACATTAAGTTGGTGTTGCTGTGAATAAAACAGCTCCTCAGAAACCTACGCACCAAAGATTCAAATTGATCAATAGAAAATAGCCCATTCAGAGTCAGCGGCATGCTACGGCTGATTTTCTTCCCACTTAGAAAGAGCCCCGTCTTTGCGGGGGGGGTTTATTCAGCATTAATAAAAATCGGCCTCCCACACATAACACAGTGAGGCAGAATGCCTGGAGATATGTAACTGTGTATTTGTAAGTGTGCTTTTATGTTTGTGGGTGTACACACGTTTGTATTGATGAGGAAAAGATGAGTTAAAGCAAAAAAAAAAAGAGGAGAGGAGTGCAGTTCAAAGAGCCTCATTCACTGCTCCATCACAGAAGCTGTATGTTGTTCCCATGACAACGGGGAAACTGGAGAACACATATGAAGACAAATCACTTTCCTCAATTACTCATTATTGCCTGAGTGTGCATTGACACTTAATCTAACACATACACACACGCCCACGCAGTCGTGCAGATACGGCACATTCAAAGGCACACACATGCATGCCTGCATTCACTCGCACACACACACATGCACACACAGGCATGAACATGTGCATGGCTCACTAATTTCATTTTCTCTTCCAGTCTCCTTGCTACTTATGAGAAAAAGCACAATAATGTGTGACACTAATGTGGGACACAGTGAAAGTCAATTATCACCTTGCTTTCATACTCAGTCTGTTACTGACAAGCCAGTCTTTGTCAGATCCTACCATATATTTGTGCTTTAAACTACTACGTTGACCAATCAACAGCATCAACAGGAGGTGAAGCAACACAGTTTTGGTTTTGGTGTTTGATGTATGAGGTGATCATCATAGACAAGCATGTCAAACTGTGTGTGTATGTGTTAGTAAGTGAGCATTCATGAACATCTGATCCTCTCTGAGCAGTGTATATTAAACCCAAGAGGAAGCACATCTTCTATCTATCACCAAGAGATGGATAGGCAGCAGACGATCAATCAGCCTCACTTCAAGTTACTGTAGCACACTTTAACCTTTCAACTCAGATCGTAACCACCCCCCAGGAAGCCACAAGTGTCAGGTGTAGGCCAGTCACAATTAATGGGCTGCATGCATCACTCATACCCTCATTGTGATTTATGTTAAAAAATAAATAAATTACAATACAAACATTGCCTTTCCACACTGCTGACCACAGAGGATTTGAGACTTTTGCACTGGGTATGGGAATATTAATTAAAGCCAATGTTGTTCTTTCAATATATATTTTAAGATTATAAAAAAAAGAAAAAAAAACCTTCACCAAGTCTATGATAATTAGGTAAGACAATACACGATATTACATTTCAGGTACATTGCTTCATCCAATCTGTACGTAAACTTAGACATAGATGTTCAGTAAAAATGTGTCTCTTTGTTGTTGAATATATTAAGAGAATTGTGAGCTGTTATAAATTTAGCCCAAATATAAGATGAGTTATGAGAAAATTTTATGTCAGAATGTCATGTTGGTTTTACATCATTTAAAATTACTTTATTTTTGCCTGTTTGTAAGATTTTTTTCATGGTCCATATATGCAGCCATCATGCTTTCAATTCATTTCTGCTCATCCTCCACAGCAGCAAAACATGTAACATGAGCCAGCGTTACCATATGGTAACATAAAGTTAAACTGGTCTGGACATTGGACACTTTGAGGGTGATTAATTCCTGCAAACACACTTTAGATGGATAAACAGCCAACATTGTGGCTATAAAAGAATGGTTTGGAGATGACTCTTAGTGGCTCAATTGCCAAAGGTTCAAGAGATCAATTTTCATGTTGTAACCATGAGGTAAACTTGAGAAAGTTACTGCTCCACCCCAAAAAACAGACCAGCAATAAATCCAACATTAAAAGAGCAACTTGACTTTTTTACAGTCCGGTTTTCTGAACTATTTCTTTATATTTTTCAACCATATTCCATTAGTACCAGAGCCTTGTGATGTTAATACCAATAATATGAAATTTAAATTTAAGCCATAAAATATATTAATGAAAGTAAATATGCATTACCAGCAAAACTCAAAATGGACCTTGCAAGTGTCAGGACACAAAGCACTCCCCCCTCCTCCCTCCCCACATGATGACTCTGCCTGTTTCCCAGAAAAAGGCCACTGACAGATTGCCTACACACTGAACAGAGAGAGAGAGAGAGACAGTACAGGAAAGCACAAAAGACAAGGACAAGGACAAGATACCTCTTGCCCAGGATCTAATCTTCAATCTCTGGGATCACTGATATCTGATAAGAACAGTGTAAATCAGGAAGCTAAAGAAACCCCTGCTTGAGCTTTGTGTCTATACAAGACAGACAGGGCATCTCCATCTGTCTTTCAGTTTGTGGGGATTTACAGTAACTGGAGCAAATTCCCATGTCTGATAACACCAGGAAGAGGAGAATTTGAATCAAGACTGAGGTTTCTGTCTTATAGCTTTGCTTGCATACCTGCCCATGGCAATATAAGCTCAGGGTTTTTAATTTTAATTGTATTATTTATTTGCACTTCCTCCAGCAAAGATTGACATAGCACATATGTCCTTTTCCTGACATCTTGCCTCTTGGCAGTTGCAGTTACAGTATTTGCACATATGCACATCTGGGAGCTGACCAGTTCAACCACGCTGGTACTGGGAGATGTGGGCAGGAAATGAAAACCACTTTCAGCTCAGTAATCATTAACATGTCCTTGAGTGGGCACTCTGCCATAACCTTCCATCCACCACCCAGTGTCTTTAAAGGAGCTCAAAATGCGAATAGTAGATAGCAGTTCAACAGCAGAACACACTGGAGTGTGTTGCAAATGTGAAACACCAGCACTGCCAGAACAGAGCAACAGTGCTACATTTATATTCCCTGGACAAGTAAAGCAGCCAAAATATGCATTTATTAATTCAACACCGTGTTTGCGGACATGCTGAGAGTCATATTTGAAGGAAACAAGAGTATTTCTCATTTGTTTTCCACCAAGATCTTTTCCTGCTCATGTTAGATTTGAACTACTGGCTTTACAAACAGAGCCTCCAGATATATGAATGCCTTGGTTTGAATGTTTATGCCTTATATGTGATGAAAGCAAATTCTCTCACTAAGGCAGTGCCATCAACCTTGTTGTTCAGTACTGCACAGTCTCACTCCAAACTTGTCACATGCTGATTTTTGGTCTTGACCTCTTGACATCAATTTGCAGGGTGCACAGTCTTATTGTTAAACTTTTTCATGGTTATGTTTAGACACACAGCACTAGATTGAAGCTCGGGAAAAGCTGTGGTGTGTACAGAAGACGTTCAGACAATGGGTGGTGGTCTGCTCAACTGAAGCATGACCTTTCAATGCAGCAGAGAACAATGGTCTACTGGATAACTCTAAAGTGACACCAAGGGGTCCTGACCAAGCGTCTTGGGAGTGACACAGTGTGTGTATTGAATAGATTCTGCATGCATGCACAAACACAAGAGTAAGTGCATGTGTAAAAAGCCAGTAAATCTGTGTACACTGGCGCATGGCTGCATCAATGTATCAAGGATTTTTTGGGGAGGAGGAAAGTCTACAAGTGTGCATGAATTAGTGAGCAGTATGTGTGTGTGTCACTGGGTGGCTGTGATCAGTGTGACGAATCACAGTGACAGAACTCTGGCCATCTGGAGACAGATGACAGTGTGAATCACCAGAGAGGAGGATGGTGGAAGAAAGGGGAGGGGGAGTGAATGAAGGGACGATAGAGGGAGAAGGTACAAGGGGAAGACAGAGAGAGGAGCACGATGACACATCAGCAGGGGGGAGGGGGGAGTAAGGAGTGCTCGTGATGAACGAAGCACTTGGATCATCTGAAAGCTGGGTACATGTGCATGCATGTGCACATACATCCCATCTCTCAGTGGCCTCTTTGGGCGAGCTAATGACCTGCTTGTCAACACTTTGGTCTAATGATCCAAGAATGAACAGGATGGCAACTCACAGACTCATCCAAACACACCAATACATACCCATACATATTTCAACATCTAACAGTGTGTACATAAGCTTGAGGGCACAGCTAACTTACATGCCTTTAGATGTTAAAATAGGAGTCTGTTTGATGCCTGATAAGAAAATGAGCCCTCCAAATAGGTCATTTAGTAAAGAGAGGAAAATCACCCAGCACTCCAAAGGCACAGAAACATAGGGCCCAGATTATCTCTCAGCTGGTGTAAGCTTATCACCACCCTACTTCAACAGTTGTCTCCCCTCTCTGCCTCTTATTACCCCTCCTGCTGCTTTGCTGTTTTTCTTTCCTCCCTGAGCCAACTCTTTACGATTTCAATCTTCACCTTGACCACCACTCGCTCCCACACCACAGCTCTTTCTCCAGTGCACAAGTAAACATCATGGCAATGCACACTGACTTTTCTTTCCACACATTTCTCAATTTTGAGTAAATAGATAATGTCAGCTGTTTCTCAGCTCCTATCCCCCCTTCACTGCTCAACAGTGAATATAGAGAGCAGATGGGAGATCGGAAGCAGCAGAGCGTACAGGTAGTGGAGGATTTGAGATTGAGAGTAGCAGGCAGACAGGTGGGAGAGAAGCTAGAAAGAAAAAGGAAGTGAGGCACTCATATAGGCAAAACCAAAACAACCATATGGTGTATGGACCTGTCAGTGTGAAGGTTAAGTTATACTCAGCTGATAGGACTTCCCAGAAGTCAATACAACATTTTTAAGTGATATGAACAACTGTGTTCACAAGACTGGTAAACCCATTCCAGTTTAGTTATTGCATATCTTTATTAAGGAGGCAACACATACCTCCACAATGGCAATCTTCACATTTGAGAAGAAGGAACTAAGCAATATCTGGCATTTTCACTCAAACGATTTTTTACATATCCAACAGAAACATTATGATCTTGTGGATTGAGGCTCTGAAGTCTGTGACTAATTTAAGGTTTAAAGCCATGAAAACACCGGAGAAATCCCAACTCCACTGAGGACCAGCTGTTACTGAGGCTATTGGGTGGGGAGCTGTCCGTGGTGCTGAAGAGGACTTGAGCCGAGCAGCGAATTCAGCTGCGCACGTCGTCGTGCGAGGTGCTGAAAGCCCGGACGCCTGTCGCTGTCCGGGTTCTTGAAAAAGTTAATAAAATCACCAAATGAGCGTTCCCAATTAAAACTGTATCAGTGTCCTCAGCCACTTTTTTCCCGTGGCTTTGAAATGCAAATGTTTAAATGTGAGTTCGTCTTTTTGATATGTGAAACCTAAATTCTTGCCAAGGTTTTTCTTGTTATGTTATTGCCTGGAAACGGCAACACACACAGTGGCCTCATGACTATGCGAATTCAAGTAAGTGTCAGGAAGTAAAAGAAAAAAAAGATAAAAAGGAAAGCGGCATCAAGCCCTCCAGTCCTTATAAGATTACTGCAAGTTGCATCATGGGCACAACGCGGTGCCTTCTTATAAAGGACAGCGTGGCTGAGAACGGAAAGGACGACGCTTGATCCTGCGTGTAAATGGACGCGCTGAGCCACTGTCTGGAGGGGAGCCGAAACACGCACTAGATAGGAAAGCCGGGTCATCCCCAATCTGGCTCGTCTTGCCTGTCCTTCCCCTTTCCTGTCTTCCCTTTCTTTCCCTTTCCGGACTTTGCATTATCTCCTCTGTGCGCTTAAATTAATAGAGGTTGATTACCGGTTATTAAGCCATGAGTCCACTGGGACGGCTGGTTTTGATCCCGTGGAGACGGCGCACTGGTCACTCAGATCGCTATTTCAGATGTCTATCATGCATCTGTCTCTTCGTCTGTGTGGCCCTTGGGAGCATTAACGACGTTATGTGTGTGTGTGTGTGTGTGTGTGTGTGTGTGTGTGTGTGTGTGTGTGTGTGTGGTGGTGGTGGGGGTAAGTCTGGTTGACAAACGAATGACAGGATATAGAAGCATACTGTTATCAAAGGAAGCCTGGAATGGAACAGTTTTTTCAGTTGGCCAACGAGCCAGCCTTACACTGTTGGTCGTTAATTGGCCAGCCTTGCCTTGGTTTGATGTTGCGAGTGGAGTGGTGCCACGAACCTCAGGTCTGCTCTTCCCTCTTCGCTCCGCCTTTCAGCATAGTGTGAGGCTCTGGTGCCGCTCAATGGGTGGATGGGGCAACTGCTGGTGGCCGCATCACCGAGGGACGCGCGAGACAACCTCAAAGCCGGCTTGTAATATTCCAACATATTTACTCAGACCGTTTAAAGTAAATAGTTTTACAGGGCTTAGACAGATGTTCTGGCCTTGCCTGCTTCTAGTAAATATGTGCTATAAGTTAGAGTCGCTTTGCCAGCTCCAACAGTAGACTCTAACGGCAAGAGTGTGCAGTAATAAAAAGCTCCCTGAACGCAAATAAAACAAGCAGCCTCCCACGAATAAAGTCGCAATGAGATTTAGTTTCACAGAGCAGTCAATGGGGATTTGTCAATATAATTTGAATTGAGCTGATTGTGCGTGATAAACCTCAATCTCACCGAAACCATCGGTTTGGTGGTCGGCGACACAAGTTTGACCAAAAGTGGGCGACGACGTGAGATTTGCATTGTGGGAGACCTGAGAGCTGACATTTGTGTGAAAGAGCAATCCCCAAGCTTAAACCATACTGATATTACAGTTTTAAATGAAGCGGCATGTTGTGCGGTGCTTAAAACGTGTCCATTTTCCACTGACTCGTGGATTATGTGTTGTCCAAACGAGGGTATGAGTGGGCGCGCACAGAGCCATGACTCACTGTCAAATTCATATTGTCGTCGTGGCAGCATTCTTGGCTTTTGCTAAAAATAGTTCCCATTCCGCGGTGTGGAGCCAAGACAGTGATAAAACGGTTGGCATTCTTTGCCAAAGGACCTGCTCGGGTTGGCAAAAAGAAAAAAAAAATCATTGCGGCTCTTCCCTGAAAAAAGCCTCGGCGCTAAATAACGCCACAAGCTTGTCGAATAGTTAACGTCCACGGTTTTAGAAAGAAAAAAAAATCAAAAAGCCAATCGATCAGTAACTTAGGCTCTCCTTTCAGAATCACATCGAGCTGCGAAGACGTGGAAGTAAATTAATTGTAATGGTAATCTGTTGAATGCAAAGCACCAGTTGCAAGATTTTCATTTGCAATCAACCGGGGATATAAAACCCAAAGTCAGTTAATTACCCTCCCCATCACACACAAACACAGAAAGAGAGGGAGATAAACTATATCCAAAATGCCTATTTATAGATGTTTACTTTGGAAAGTGGAAAATCTTAAGGGGCATCTTATCTTGTGGGAAACAAGGCAACGGTGAAAAAGAACACCCCCCTCCACACCACACTCGGGCGCGCACACGCACACACACACACACACACACACACACACACACACACACACACACACACACACACACACACCCTTTTGGGCTCTGAACAGCATAATAATCAGACGCCTGCTTGACCATCTCAACTCGTTTCCACATGCAGCACTGACGTTGCCTCTTTACCTGAGGAACATCCTTTGTAAACTACACTCACATTACGATGGATGGTTACTGAGACATTCCAACAGCTCCTTCACTCCCACCCCACACACTCCCTCACCCCCGTTCCTAAAAAATTGCCCAACACAGTCCTTTAATAACACCCATCAACAGAGTCAGGGATAGACAGAGGCTCAGTTGCAATTCCTGAGGATCCGCTGCTAACAAAAAACAGCCACATCTCCCTTAATAACTTTGGGTGCTGGGACAGCGACATCACAGCAAGGCTGATCCTAAAAGCGCCTTTAGGATGAGTGCGCGCGTTTGCCTACGTCTGTGTGTCGCCGATGCTGATTTGTATTCAGTCAGGGGAGGGTGGGCGGTGGAGTGGGGTAAGCCTGCTGCATTTTGCATGTCTTCAGCTGCACAGACGGGGACTTACCATTTACTGAGGCGGCCAGTAGCCCCATATATAAGAACAGCACCCGGCTCCAACGGTGCGCCTGCACTCCCGCCTTCATTAGAGCAAAAATCCGTATACCGTCCCCTTTCCTGCATGCGCATTCCGGTCTCCTCGCAAGTCCCGTTGCTCCGTCCCGATATGAAGCGGCGGTCATGGCAGGGCTTTTTTTTCTCTGGTCTGGCAGGCACGATAGTTCTCAGATGGTCAAAAAAGGGAGCTTCACTCGGTGTCGGCGCTGAGAAAAATCCCAATGCATGGAGGAGGCTCGGATCTCGCAGCTGGACTGAACCATGTCATGCGGGGACCGAGGGGTTCAGAGTCTCTGTCTGAGAAGATAGATTTCACACCTAAAGGGGGGAGGGA
Source organism: Psettodes erumei (assembly GCA_016785225.1). NCBI lineage: Eukaryota > Metazoa > Chordata > Actinopteri > Pleuronectiformes > Psettodidae > Psettodes > Psettodes erumei. Next base: position 679,848 of record JAFBJZ010000356.1, on the reverse strand, counting down.
AAGGACGGAAGGCAAACCAAAGAGGAGACGTGATTCGAGTGGTCACTTTTCTACCCAGCACGCGTAAAAATCACGAAATCCCCTCGTCCGCTCCACATACGTAGGCTAATTGATATTACCAAAAACGTGAAAAAAGAAAGAAAGAAAGGAAAAAGCAGGAGGTCCCTCCTTCAGTTTGTCCCGCAGCAGTTATCTGTCCTTCTCTTTAATGTATCTCCAGTTAATAACGGCATCGGTGGCGCCGATAATCCACGTTTTAACAAGAGATTCTAATGGACGAACAGAGAATCTAGGAGAGCCACAGGGGTTATCCGGATCCAAGAAAAACCGCCTCGTATTAGAAGTTCTCGACCAGCACGAGAGTGTAGTCACTGATCTTATTGTACAGAGAGAAATATGCAGTAGGTATGCATGTATTCCCACGATCGCAGCGCTCAGCCACAGCGTCGTCTCGGGTCTGTGCGACGCCAAGATTCAGACTGCAGACCTGCTCCTTCTCTGCGCGTCTCTCTCTCTCTCTCTCTCTCTCTCTCTCTCTCTCTCTCTCTCTCTCTCTCTCTCTCTCTCTCTCTCTCGTTCCACCTCCAGTCATCCAGTCATATCATATTCCACACTTTCAAAAGTGTTTGGGAATTATCTAACTTACCCCATTCACAACTGATTAAGATAAACTCTTTAGGTGAATTAAAAGGTCAAATAACATTATCTCAAAACTGATCTTTAATAATAATAATTTATAAATGGTAGTAATAATAATAATAATAATAATAGACGGACAAGAAGAGGAAGAAGAAGAAGAAGAAGATGATGATGATGATGATGAACGATGAAATCCCCCTTGTTCCAATTTGTTATAGTAAGATTTAGGGGTCCACAGCATCGAGGCCATTGTCCCCATCAATTAAGACCAATCATCGGATTGCCTGGCAGTTTAACATAGATGTCCACTTCCTGCTCAGTAAACGTGAAATTGATGCTTAACAGGCTGGAACCCCTGCTAGTAAATTTCAATGTCATTTCCACTTTTGCATATGACCGTTGTAATTAGTTTTTTTCCGCAATGCCCCGCGTGTTGAAACATTCGAGACAATGAAATGCGCACTGGCCTCCAACCCCGACATACTGTATATGAAGGAGATCATAAATAGTCTTCCCGTTACATTTGTATGAACTTAACCTCTCCGATAAACAAATCCACATACGGGAAAAGTAGGCAGACACTGGCCATTTTAGAAGAAAAAATACTTTTGAGGTAGAGAAGTGAGAAGAGAAAGTGTTTCTTAGCCTTATTTATTTTTGTGATAGCATTTCCCGTTTGAAAGTTACATGCATGTAAACTTAAATCATGTGTCTATGTAAATATTTTTCATGTACGTTTTCAGAAGTCATTTTTCAACTGTTAGCTGCAGGGTAATATAGTTCATGACTACATGACTCTGGGTTAGTTTTAACACAGATTCCTCACATGCTGTATTGTGTGTATGGGGCACGTTAATAACTCAAAGCCAAAAGATTGTGTTCTCTATATCACCGATGTAGCCTGTGGTCCCCTGAACCCTGCGCCTCAGGATGGTAATACACCTGCCTAACGGTGAATCCTTCATTCACTGTACAGCGATTAAAGAGAAATTAGAGTAAGTAGAGAGTAAGTAGGATTTGCGTTTCAACAATAAACAACTCCAGTCAGCTATTGTCCAATTAGCGAATAACAGGAAATAATTGTCGAGTATTTTACAGTATTTGAAACTATGAAATGGTCTAATCTGCGTCCGAATTATGAATTGAATTCTAACTGGTTGCTATGGCAGCCTGCCAACATATCTGACACCGTTTCGTTTCAAGATGTCTCAAAACACAAAAAAGATGGCTCGACCGTACGCTCGAAGTAAGTTTTACAAGCGTGTGAACAACAGAGAGGGAACGACGCAGCCAGAAGACCGAGGGACGCCAGTCACTCCAAAACGATTCTCGGGTGCATTCGTACCTTTTCCACGCTTTATCTGGAGTCACCCGGACGTCCCGATGGACAGCTTTGATCGGGTCTGCATGCGCATCTGGAGCAGAGCGAAGAAGGCCGAGGAGGAGTTTGGCCGAGGTCGATTTCCGCCGGAAACACCGCGGAATGAAGAAGGTGCCTCTCCACACGGCAAACCGCGGTAAGGCCGAGATGGGCAAACACACACAGCAAAACACAAAGATGCTGCAACTTAACGGGGACAGACGTTGGTCAGTAACGGTCATATTGCCCGGGTTAGTTCGCTGTCATGTATCGATGAATTGCGCTCCAAAATGAGTCCATGGAAGTAACGTTACCTTAGGGTTTTATAACTTTTACTCATAACTCATAAACCTTTTGCATGCGTACACACGAATACGTCTTTATCTTCATTTATCGTTTTGTAGGCTGTCATCATCTCATCTTCCTCAAAGAAAGTGGCTCTTCAGCATAAATGAAGCATCTTAATGTATAAAATAGTGATCATAAGATAATGTTAATAGTAAATTCTCCCACGTTTTGTTACTGTATGAATTGTTAATGTAAATTGAGTTACTAATACCGAAATGATAACGCATTGGGTGGTCTTATAAGTCATCATCCTTTACAGAGTTTATATATGGCAACAAATGGATTTCTTAATATACAATAAGTATGAGTAAAAGCAATAGTTATAGCTATACAGGGTTAGAGTATATAAGAAGTCAGGCCTGTTTCTAACCTCGATCCCAACACTGCTGTGTAGTTCAGGTGGGCTGCTGTGAGGTCATAGGCCCACTATTATTAATGTACACCATCTGCTCCCTCGCCACCCGGAGCATCCATGACGTCTCCGTTATCATAAGCGTCCCGGGCCTCACCGGACCGTCTGTTCTGCATCGCAGCTCGACAGTCGACAGCCTGGTGACTAAAGAATAGCCTCATTAAAAAGTCATGTTTGAAGTGGGTGCTGCTCCACACGCACAAGGTGGTCAGCCATGGACCCGATGATTCATCCTCTTTCAGCAGGGTTCAGCTAAAAGTCCAGTCAAATTTGGCAGTGCACCTGGTTATCCTACATGTTGTTCACAGGGCTTTTGTTTTACCAGGTCATTTAGAATGACATTATACACTATCAAACATGTTTTTCTTTTGTCCAAAAGAGGCCTGAAAAAAAGATTGCATCTTGAAATATGACATAAAAATATCCAGTTACAATGGATTTATGCATGTTTATAATGCAAGGAATCTTGTTTTTTTTAATCAAATTATCATAAAATAAATATCAGCCCTCCATCTCCATGGAGTGAAATGAGCTGATAGCACTTCCAGACATTTCCCTTTCTTGTGGAAAAAATGTTGAATATGAGCAGGTTAACAATGTGGTGGTAGCAATGTTGGTTTCATATTCCGTTACATACAAAAGATGAGTTAACCCCACCAAATGTCTGTGTCCCTCTCCCTGTCTAGAGCTGAGGAACTGCAGCGAGAGACTGGAGATTTGGTTCTGAGCACAAACTATGAGGAGGGCAAGCAGAAAGACCACACTGAGTTCACCCGTCCCTGTCCTTATCTCTTGGGCCACAGACGTCCCCATGTAGCCAGGCCTGCACGGGTACTGAGCCCTGTGATGGAAGTAAATGAGGAAGAGGCAGAGAGGAAAAGAAATTTGGTGAGCCTTACAACTTTGGAGGCTAGAGTTGTGTTTACTGTAGTCTACGGACCCTTTGCTTTTTACACAAACACTATAAATCATTTTCATTAACTATTCCTTTCAAAACCTACCTAATTAATTGATAGCAATAGTTTCCGTCGTTAATAATTCACTGTCATGTCAGGAGAAAGATGTGGAAGGAAAACAAAAGAAAGTGGAAAATTCCCTGCAGAAGATTTGCATCCCTCAATCCATCAGTGGTGAAGACAAATTGAGCTCAGCACCTGAACCTGGACCTCTGGCAACAAATGCCATCTGTTGTGAAGATCCTGCCCTGCACCTGCAGGATGAGGAAGATCCTCTGCTTCCATCAAAAGGACCAGGGGATACATATGAATGTAAAGGTAAGCAGGACATATGCAGGCAAGATTCCCCATCTTCTTGTACAGACGACATTCCTCCACTAGCTACCATCAGGGCTGGCATTCAACCATGTCCATCAGAGGCTGCAGCCCCGAGGAAAATGCATGGCCAGTGTGAGATTCCTGTTTTATTCAACCCACAAAACATCCTCACTGTTGCTTTGGCAAACACCATGCCCATCCATGTGCAGGCCCCTGTCCAAGATAGAGCAAAAGCCCCTCAGGCAAACTCAAAAAGCAATGCACCACCAGCAGCCCCAACGCAGCAGGAGGCCTACAACTTAAAGACTGACTTTCCACCTCTTCGCCATGGTGTGAATCCCAAGAAAGAAGTTGCAAAGGGGCAAAGACAGCTTACTCACCCAGCAAACCAGTGCCAAGAGGGTGGTGCTTCCCATCAGATGATGATGGAAAATGTGCCCCTTGACATCTCCTCCATCTGCAGAGGAGATCAGAGCTCTGTGCTGAACCTTCAAACATTTGGCTCGGGCAGCCAATGCAACTCTTCTGTCATTGTCTGTGGGGAACTGAAGGCTAACAACCAGCCTCCTGCAGGTAACAAATCTCCCGAGCTGTGCTCTTTTCTATACTTCTTCTTCTATCAGTTTGTATGAATAATGTGATTATCATTAATATAATTTTATGTCATGCTTAATACTCCTTGGAGGTACATATGCACACACTCATGCAAACACCCCTGTCTGAGAATGCATTATTAATATTAATGACACCGTCATGCTTGGCTAATTAAAGGCAGCAGCACCTGTCTCATGAAGAGACACTGGCCCTCAGAACTTGCTGAGTGCAAATTTTGCAGCAGTCCAGCTCATTTACCCTTTTCCCTCAGCCATTTTTACAAGTCAGTTAATGAAGCCCCTTTGTTTCTGCCACAAAGCATCTAAAAAGCAGCTTCTCTACTTAGTTTACTTTTCTGAACTTTGGACCTTCTACTTGATCTCATATTGTGTGGATAACACAACAGCCAGATCAAACCAACCTTATCAATCAGGAGGGGCAGCGCTCGGTGCCACTCGTAATCCCTGACAAGTCCACCCAACCCCCACACACACACACACACACACACACACACAGACAAACATGTAAACATCTCTCTGTGTAGGTGTTAAACCACTGTGACTCTGCAGCAGTGTTGCAGAGAAGTACTTCCTCAGTTGGATGACTCAGTGGGAAAATGTTTTCATAATGAAGGGATTATTGTGCAGTGGCAAAGTGAATTACATGGTGAGCCTTCCATACTGGCTGCGGATGCAGAACAGTACAGTGGACACGGATATGAATGAAGTCAACAACAACTCTAGTACACAGTGTTAATTTTGGTAGGGAGCATGGCTTGCACAGCAATTTGCAGTCATTATGAGATCATGTGTAACTTAGGCACTTCTTAGGCATTTCTTTGTGAGAAAATATATATATTGTATATGATTCAGTTATATTTGGTTCTGTTTGAAATCACCTCTCCCTCTTAACAGGTGCATGATTGTGGCTGTAGGCTGCTCTGCTCTGCTCCATAAATGTGCATATGTGATACATACTGCTGGCATCAGTCCAGCACTTTGCAGTCACTGCTGATGTGATAGAATTTACTCTCTGAGAGCACAGCCCTGTTGATTTAACAGCAATTTTTACCTCGCTGACATTCCTCTGTGATGGAAAACAACAAGCTTATCCTTAACATGATAAGTTAGACAAGACGTTGTATATGTGAATCCTTGCTGTGCATATTACAGTTGCAGGTACAGATGGTGTGGATGTAAATACCAAGTCATGGGCTAACATTGTCAAAACAGGCATAGTGCAAGCAGCTGCCCCTCAGAAGAAAGCCAGACCCTGCACCTTTCAACAGACAGTTACCATTTACAGAGCCAGAGGTAAGTTTATACCTTGGCATCTCTATCCTGTGCATGCATGTGATGGGAGTTGTATGATAAGGGGGGTTGGAGGGGTTAGTGGGGGGAGTGGGGGGTTATTATGTTTCATGGTGGGCCGCATGAAGAATTCATCACAATCATTACTGGTTGAGCATTAGAGTTGAGTTTATTTGACAGAGTTTACAAAGCTGAGGGCCACGCTCCCTTTATGCAATATGAAGGTTGTGTGTGTAGCATTGTTAAAGATTAATATATTATTTTCACATTTATTGTGATCGTTTGTTGTATTTATCCCACATAAATGAGCCCACAGTTGAGATGATTGGTGGTCTATCTCACACCAGTGGTATTGTTACTGTTTGTGACATCAATTAATCTGTGCCTTTTATCAAGCTCAACACTGAACACAGACAGATTTCTGGCACAGTCTGATGTGGTCTGATATTGACATAAATAATAAAGTGACAATTTAACAACACCAACAAATATGTATAGAACAGGTTATGCTGGCTATTCCCTCATCGCATCATATTTTTTCATAGATCCCCCCATTTTCTCTCCATATTAAGATTTTCCAAACTGGCTGAGCAGTCCCACATTTTTATTTGTGACACTGGAAAATGTTCAAAATGTGCTTTCAAACTTTGCCAATCATCAAATTTGGCTTGCCATCACAGACAAAGCCAATGTGAACATTCAGTCTGTCAAATTATGTTCTTAAATTTGTATAACTGAGTATACCATCACCTAAACTTAATGAAAACTAAACACTCCCACTCTTATTAAATGCACATAATTACCTGCATATGTGAAAATCAGAATACTCCTGATGCTTTTGTAGAATCAGTGTTTCTGTACTTAGATACTGAATATGGAACTGTATACTGTCAAATCCTAGTAACAGTCCTAAAAGAGTCTACAGTGCAACATACATCTTTCTCACATTATTATGCAAACTTAAAAAAATCGTCAGCAGTCAACAGTCAGATTCTTTCAAACGAGTAATGACTGTTAAAACTGAATGCAGGTACAGGGTTAATGCTTCAAACATTCTGTCACACAACTTATTCCTTTTTTGTCTTTTACTATTTTTGTCCTTTTCACAGCTCAGCATCCTTTTGCCCACACAGTGACTCTTACCAATCAACAAGCCAAACCATTGGTGGCTGGTTCCTGCCATGGCGCTCAAACCCACAACCCCAACCAGTTTATTAGACATGATTATCCTCCCGCCCATCAGGTGAATGTATTATAGAGACCTAATGATACATGCTGTAATCTGTATCTCATTGTTATTTTCCAATCAGCTATAATGTTAAAAACCAGTTACCCATTTAAATGTTGTGGCTAATCAATGAATATATGTGATTGCCCACTGTAATGGCTTACTGATTATATGCATTTTTAATTTTTTGCTTTGAAGTGGATTCCACTTTTCAGCAAACCACTGCTCATCCAGTACTATTGCTTGGTTAAACACTATTCACAGCTGATCAGAGACTCACTCCAATATCTATTAAAACCCGCTCTCAGTCAAACACTGTTGCACAGCTCTCCCTCTCCCTGAACCAGAAAAATGCCACCAGAAGAAACTTTCTCACATTTGTGATGCTGAAATACACACAGACATACATACATGCATACATACAAACATACAGCATATTAACCGTATATTTGCCGAGTCAATTTTTCACTCTTCCATCTCATTGCTTAGTTGGTAGTAATTCGGACTGCTGTGCATATACTTGTTAGTTTGCCTATGATGTGGAAAAATGTGTGCAGTATATCTCAGAAACTAGTGGTTGGGTTGGAATGAAACACTGCATGTTCTTGCATTCAGCCACTGATTGAGTTGACCCCAAGACCTCTCCTCTATCATTAGCCCAAACTGTGTGTATGTGCGTGTATGTGTGTGTGTGTGTGTGTGTGTGTGTGTGTGTGTGTGTGTGTGTGTGTGTGTGTGTGTGTGTGTGTGTGTGAAATACCTGTGAAAATTGCATCTCTTTGCCAGCTTTTATAAAGCTGGCAAATGATCAGTGTCGTACAGCAAAAAGTCAGTCCAGCTTGTTGCTGGGTGATAGAAAATGGCTATGACTGAGGCATTTAAACAATCTGATCCACTGCTACCTACTCTATCACGGCAAAGGTACCAATCTGCTAATAATGCCCGTATTTTCAAATGAAAGCTGCCATTACATATCCTCTTGTCCTCTGACTGAGGTGTTTGTAGCAGTGGGTCTCAACAATCTCAGCAGGTAGGCATTTTGAGAAACACTCTTATTTGTTTTCCCGTTGAGAGTTTGGCGAGAAGATTGCTGGCCAAAGAAGAAACAGTTCCAACATGTAACCCCAAGCTGAAGAACCACAGGTTTTAATTTCTATATTTTTGTTTTCTACCTGTGGCCATGCCTTGGCAAGTTGGCAGTTTATGCTAAGCTAAACTAACCAACTACTTACTCTCGATAAATGTTGAGTGTAAAAATATAATCATCTCTCATCTCTCAACTCTTGTCTCTCAACAACCCAAGGAAAGCAAACAAGCATATAAACTTTGAAGTCATGCAAAAACCCTGAGCACGAATTTTCTGCGAAAACAGACAATTGGTCGCTGAATGAAATTTTGCACTTGCAGTTTGGAAAAGGACATGGAGTATTTTGTTAACAACCACTGTGCTCTGTCTCCGGCTACCCAGTATTACACGAACACAGCAAAAACATACCAGTTAGAAAGAGCTTTGGAAATGTACCACTGACAGTCCGCACAATAAAAATGTTCTCATTCAAATGACAAATATATGGAATTAATTAAAAACTGGCATTTCCCTGATGTTTTTTAAACTTAATCTCGGCTAGTCGGGATTTTAAGGTAACCAGAAATGCTCCAACAGTGTTTCGTCAGTGTGTGCAAAAACAGAGCACAACATTTTTACACCTCCATCTCCCATTCTCTCAATCTCTCCTCACTTTGCCCTTTCTGTCTATGACCTATTTAAATATGGGTTGCACTTACTTTTGCCGTGTGCAGCAGCAACAATGACAGCAAGGCTTTCTGCACTCTGAGGTTTGCCCCTTTGGCCTAAGCACTTCCAATCCAACAGGATAATTACTGCAGCTGCAATGCACATTCCCCCTGGGTGGAAATGGCAATACGGGGGTCTCATGGTGTCAGCTGAGAAATGAGATGCAAGGAGGCAAGCCTGCAGAGTGAGAGAGACAGAGAGAGACTGTTAAATGTGCGATGGTGATGGAGAAAGACATGATAAAGGATTTATTTATGGCAACAAAACAGCTGATGCAGAAATGCAAGTAAATGTTTATAGAGAGTGTGAAAAAAGTTATGAGAACTATTTCAAACACTGACATATTTTAAAATCTTTTTCTTGATTTCTTTCTCTCTCTCTCTCACACACACACACGAAAGCTCTAGTTCACATGCACCTAGCTCTTCTTGTTCTGGCACTGACCATAACCTAAATATTCTGCTATTAAAGTTTTACAAGAAAGGGAGAAAGGGTGGAGTGAATCAGATAAGGAGAGTCTAAAAAGCTTTATCAGGAGTACAGATGAGGATGGGCTGTGAATGGGTAAGAGTAACTATTACGGTTTCTTTTTTAAAACATTAAGGCTGCTCAGGTAGAACCAAGGTTCCCATTTTGAGTCTTTGGTTCTTATTCTTTTTTTATGATTGTTAAGCACTAATTTAAACTTCTTCCTTCCCAGTGATCATATCCAAGATATGAGTTACTGCCTCTTAGAGAGAACAATTAAGTGAAGCTCCTTTTATTATGTCTGGGAGCTGGCATTTCTTGGCTGGCTGTTGGGTGGCATGGCATCCAAACTAAAAAACAGAGCAACAAATTGACAATTAAAAATGTTCTGCAGTTGGCAGACGGAGACAAAGAAGTGAGCGGCCAAATCGTTTGGTTTAGCAGCCTGATGGATAGGCTGTTGCAGTAGCGAGACTGTCAGACACGAGGCACGTTCGAGGGGTTGGTTGCAAGGGAGGGAGGGGATTGGCGGCATTGAGGCTCACACATTTGAGCCCATGTGCCCTTCAGCTTGTGTAAGTGTGTGAGAGGCAGAGACATAGGCTAAAGTTTTCTCTCGTGTTTTTCTCTCTTCATCCAGCTAATAAGCCCGTCTCTGAGCTGTTGCTAGGCTACACAGTTCTGTTGTTATTCTCTGGCAGGTGGCCTTTTCTGTCTTCAGTGTGTGTGTGTGTGCACGTGCATGAATTCATGTGTGTAGATTCTATGTGTGTGACTGAGTGAAACAGAGAGAAAGATAGAAAGAGACAGAAAGTGCGAAACAAAGTAATTTGATCAGAGCTTGACACAAATATTCATGAATTACAGCAGTTCTTCACCGCTTTAGACCACTTAACAGATCCTTGCACCTCTGTGATGTGTGATGGATGTGTGTGTCTGTGTGTGTGTGTGTGTGTGCGTGTATGTATTGCCATAAGTGACCCTGTTCATGAATCTGTGCATGTGTTACTTTGGGTCTTCGTACAGCAGTGCAGCACGTCCGTCTGATCGCAGACCTGTGGATTCTGCTCATTTGAAACTCTTTTGGCTCAGGCAATCTTTAAAGTAAAGAGGCTGACAAATCGTGTAACTAGGCAACAAAATAAGGTTCTGCATTGTGACATGTGCTCTGAAGGAAAACACTTCAATGCCTGAAACAATACGGGATGACTATCCCTCCGGTGACTGTTTTCATGGGGGTGGAAAGGGAGCTATAGCACAGAATAAGCCTAATGGTCTGTCAGAGATCTCCATAGGTTGGCTTTGAGGTGGGCATGCAAGATGCAGACTTGGTCTGGGGTCCAATCAATGTGTTTGTTCATAATCAGGGAAATCCGCTCTCTGCCTCTCTATTGTCCAGCCCCCATGTTAACCCTTCAGTCCCTGGAAAAACCCTTTTCTGAGCGTCACATAAAATATTACTGAAGGAAAAAAATACATAGGAAACAATGTACAAACCATTGCAACAGTTAAGACACAATAGGTAAAAGTTTTTATTGCACTAAGGCTCAAAATGACCATAGTATTTATGCTAATACTAGGGATTTGATGGAGTTGTTGAGCATTACACATGATTCAAAGATTACTTGCCAAGTGTTGAGGTTTTTGGCTTTCGGAGCTCACTCTCCAGTTCACACTCTGTTTTGGATCAACCCCCCACCCACGCCCTGGCATTTTCAAATGCTCCATGATGGAGGATGGTGCTGTGAGTGAGTGCCTGGCATCACATTTTACTCCCCAGCCGAAATGCAAATGCAAGAGCAGCATTATTATTATTTTTATTATTATGATTATCAGTACGCTGCATTGCATTGCGATAAATTACCTCTTCACTGCCTTTGTTGACTGAATCTCTGCTCTAATTAGCAAATTTGCTCATCCCTGCTATGGAAATGTGACTTTATGATTAATATGATGTAGAGCCCATCAGAATATATAATAAACCTTTATTAATGACAATTATAATTTAATAAGAATGATTGAACTTTGCACTTATTTCCTTATTACAGTGGTGTGTTGTGAAAGCAGTAAGCCATTCATTGCTGTGGTGCTGCGCTACAAGTTCATAAATTGTTGTCAGCACAGCATAAAACCTTGTTTTTTGGGGGGAAAAAAACCCCAAAGGCGAACTGCATTAAACTGTGTAATGAGTCTGAAAGAAATTAGGTCTCGAGCCACTCAAATCCCTAGTGGATGTTTTCATTTTCTAAAAGTCCTGGCAATCCTAAATACAGAAGTATGGACATGACTGCAAATTGTTGCCTATGTCCCACCTATTAACTAAATCATTCATGTTTCTTTGTTGTGACTGCTTGAGTGTATGACTTGTGATGGTTCCACTGGTTACTGGTCACTGGTTACATTTAATGATAAAAAAGAAATGTAAGGATCCAGCCATAAACCAGCCATAAACGTCAACTTCATATAAAACGGGTAGAAAGAAATACTGGATACTAAACTGAAATTTGAATTTTTTAGTAAGATTATAAAGTTGTAATCCTGCTGCCACTGGTTGGCTGTTACCTATGGTATCTTTTAGCTGTCAGTAACAATGACGGGCTGCTGACTGGAGAGCACTGTGACCTACTAATTCTGATCCAAGACATGTGGTTTTGCATTTCTTATGTATTATTAGCCATTCAAACAGTTATACTGTAATACTGAACTTTTTGGAGACCCATTGTGCTGTTGATTTTGCATTTTATTATCTCATCAATCTCCTGCCTGCAACTATTCCATTCTCTTCTTCAGCCATGATACAAGGGGAGGGGGGTTTGTCTAACGAACATAAAATGGCTTTTTTTTCATGGGTGTCGAAGGAAAGCTGCTGAGCTCAGACTGCTTCGTGATTCAGTCACAACATGGAATAAATGCAGGGGGGCTCAAATCTCACACAAGACAAACTAAGTAACTGCTTACATCAGCCCCTCAGCTGGTTACCTATCTGGAGCCAATATTATGAGTTACTTCTCTGAGACAAACAGCTGGTGGTGCTAATTTTGCAGCCGGATGCAGATAAACGATTGCAGAAGGAGAGGTTGCTTTAAGACGCTGGAATTAAAAGAGCTCCAGTCAAACCACAAACGGAAAAACAATGACAACATGATAGAAATATGTTTGTTTCATGGATTCTCTATGTTTACGTCATGTATTTCCAAAGAAATATAAGTGATATAGATACTGTATGGTTCCATAGAAGACATAACACTTTTTAATAACAGCAGGGGGCTGTTAAGAAAGAAAACAGTGCCCCATACCATAATGACAACTTTATTGGACTTTTCAGCACCATTGGTATATTGCAGCGTAGGTGTTTTGTTACCTATCTTCATGGAAATCCTCCAAACCAATTTGTCCAGATTGTTTTCCTAAATTATAGCTGCATTTTAACTTCAGTTCCATTGTACTACTGAAATATTACACGCAGACAGTTCACTGAACTTATCTCTTTGCTTATTCATTTGGTTTGCCAAGGCAAGGCTGCCCAACCTGGTGAGACCATTTATCTGCGAAGAAATACCACAGACCTGCTGCTCATTGACACTTCCTTGGCTTTCAGACTAGTTAAACATTGATTCCTTCTTTCACAACCTCAGGCATATTCTTAATCGGCTTTTTCTCCACCTTCAATCACCTCTCTCTTTCTCTTCCTCCAGCATTTTTGAGCGCAGGCATATCAAGCCTGGAACTGTCCTCCAGGATCCAGGGGTCCCCGTTTTCCTTCTCAACAGGTGAGGCTGCTAACAATCTCATTTTCTCCTGTCCTGGAAATTTGGAGCCAGTTCCTAATCTGCGCTCCTTAAATTTGTGTCCAACACAAATTGGCGTGGGAGTCTGTGCGTGAGCACTCTGCAGCTGCGACTCAGCTCTCCATTGATTCTTATTTTGTTTCATGAAACTGTCACCTTTTGTTATATATGAAACGGCTGTCATTGTGCAATAAATCTTCCTCAGAAGAGATTAAACAATCTTCTGCGAGAATAATGCTAAATATAAGTCACATTAGATTGGAAGTGAGAATATGTATGTGCACACTTTTTTGTTGTTGGTGGTTTTTTTCATGTTTGTATGGGCATTTGCTCATGTGTGCAGTTGTATGTAAAAAGTTGCCTCACATGCTATCTAACTGAATAATGGGGGGAAATGGTTTTATTTGTTTGGGTGTCAAACCTGATGGATTCTCCTCATAAGACAAGCACAATCAGGGATCATTCCTCATCTTTCCTTCCACTGCTTACAGTCCCTCTCCATCATATTTTATTCCCTTAGCCCAACACTTAGTCTTTTCATCCTCTTTCTGTTTATTAGCGCTGGTTAGCTGTTGGTGTCACAGCGTATTTCATGCTGCCACATGTTGTGCCTGTTCTGTCCTAATTGAGAAGGAGGCAGGCTGTCTTTGATAATAAGTCCTGTGGCTATCATAACATGATGTAAAACGGCAGAGCTTCAGAACAGGTTTTTCACTGCGCTCTACCATTATATATACATAATTTTACTTTTTAATAACAATGCATTCTGCATAGGGAGGATGAGTGAAGAGGTATTTTAAGGGCACATTGCTGTTTCATCATTTTTCAGTGGCTTTTGTTTCCTCCTTCCAATTTTGCGCGTCACATTCTGGATAGAGGTCATTCTGGGTGCTGCCACAGGATTGACACGGCTTTCACTTTGCGCACAACTTCACACGTTACACTAACCGAACAAATGACTTTTGTTCCAATGGAGGGTGAAAAAGGACTAGTGCGAAACTTGTGCCCTCTTGTGGCCAGTGTTGGAACAATTCACTAATCGTCACAACTAGGCTATGCAAACGAAGCACTGCATTTCAAACTAGACTCCGAAAAATAATGTTTCTATAGTGTACCTGAGCGCAGCCTCCACCATCAAAGCTGCTGCATGCTGATTGCTCTCTCAATTATGACTCTATCCCAAAAAAAGATGTGACCTAGCCATAGTCATTCATATTCATAAACTGTAATTACTGTGACTTAAAAGCCAATCCACAGTGGATTATGTCGCTATGTGTTGTCTGTGCATGCAATTGTGACTGTGTGCATCTGCTTGTGATGCATCATACATCTGATAGGTGGGAATAAAAAGTTAGAAAGAAGCCCTTACACTGGCCTCATTCACCTTGTGTGGTGAGCAGCAGTTGCCGGAGGGGCCCATTTCTCAGTTAGCTTCAAACAGATCATCTAATCGCTGCTCAAAGGATGCGCGTACCTCACGCTGTCTTCTTTTCTCCTCTCCTCTCATTTTTAGCAAGGCAGAAATATGCCTTGTTGTGGTGAAATGAGTAAAGATTTGACTGAGTCGATGAAACCCGTGATTAATATTTAACAAAGCTCTTTAAACTTACATGGCGCCATTGCTTAGTTGAACCAGAAGAGAGGGAGAAGAACAACAGAGAAGTGAATGTGTGGGGAACAAAGGAGAAAGGAAAGGAGCAGATCCTTTCAAAGAGTCTTTCAGTTTTCTGGCTGCAAAACAGTTGGAGTTAAATTTTTTGTTTTAAAATACTACTCTGCACTTGACGTAATTTTGATACATGTTGAGCTAGCTAATCAAGCCTATGGAGGGGAGACACAGGTCCTCCGTGGATCACATGGTCACTTGTGGTCATCACTTACGAGAGTTTTCCTCCACACGTCTCGAAACTTGAAATGAGAAAAAATGCACCGTGTGGTGCATGGAGGTGCAAGGAGCACAGCGAAACTCGGCTAACCGCTCACAGCGATGTGGAACGCCTCCACCCACCTCTTCACAGGAAAGACAGAGGGGAGGAGATAAAAGGCACAGGAAGACAGAACATGATGGGGTGGTTGAGAAAAAAAAGAAAACGGAGGAGAGAGGAAGAGAAGGGGGACGGATTCTTAATAGATTATTCCAAAAGTGGGGCAACCTGATAGCC
The DNA here is from genome assembly GCA_016785225.1 of Psettodes erumei. Classification (NCBI taxonomy): domain Eukaryota; kingdom Metazoa; phylum Chordata; class Actinopteri; order Pleuronectiformes; family Psettodidae; genus Psettodes; species Psettodes erumei. The sequence goes on along the minus strand of JAFBJZ010000356.1, from coordinate 664,470 downwards.
GTGTGGTTAAGGTATCTTAGCAAGACCCCAGTTTGACTAAAGGCCGGACGGACCACGAATTGATCCAGATCGTGATACTTTTCCGGTTTTAGGGAAATGTTCAGCCTTAGTGGAGGTCTGTCTTCTCTGAGTGCTTTTAAGTTGATCAACTGTGATTGATCAACTTGAGCTGATTGTGTTTTCGCAAAAAAAAAAAAATTCTGATGCCAGTAAGACAGTGACAACAACATTATGGACAGCCGAGGAAAGTAATTCTCGTATTATCTCCTTCTCGCTATTTCCACTGTAAAATGCTCACAAGCTCAAAAAGCTGGATTAGTACTTTAAATATGGAAAGGAAAAGGAACTAGGCCAGGAGGAAAATGTCCAATCGATTGTGTTTTCATAGAGGGTTAGATTTGTAGTAGCATTATTTGCAGCAGAAAGATGTTTCGTGAAAAAGGAAGCTTATGAATCGGTTCTGTTTTCTATCATCAAGTGAGGCTCTTTTCAGTTGCATCAAAGGAAGAGAACAAAAAAAGAGAAACGTCTTTGAAATGAAACAGTGCAACCTTTTTCAATCCCTCCTAAATTCCGCAATGCTTTTCATCAACGGTCTCTTTGTGCCCTGCTCTTTTCTCCGAATTTCAAATGCCATTTTCTCTCTCTGCCTCCTTTTGTGTGCCTCCAGTGGGCATGTGGGATTGAGGCTGACAGCGGCAGGCACTGATAACCGGAACTCTGCAACAAACGGTGAGGGCGACGATCGGTGTCAAACTGTCGCAACCCGATCTGTGTCAGACACAAGGCGGGGTGAAGGGTTAGCGCTGCAGCATTTTTACGGTTCAGCAACGCCATTTTGGGAACACAGGAGGAAAAAAGAAAATAAAGAGGAACATATTTCTTTGTTATTTTTTAAAAAGCTATTAGAACGTCTGTTCTCTGTCTTCATGCTCGTTTTTTTCTTTTCTGTCAGCTTTTCTCTGGGCTGCTCACCTGATGCAGCCTCCCTTTTTATCTCCCTCACACTTTTTCCCACACTTCTCCTTCTCCTGCCCCTTGCCACAGCACATGCATTTTTGTGCATCTTTTAGCAGAAATTTGATATTTCAGTCACTTATCCATTACCTTTAGTTAAAAATTTTAGCTGTTAATATGTATTTTAAGCTAACTGCTTGCATTCTTGGATTCTTTTTTTCTTACCTATTCCAACTGCTTATCCTTTTTTATATAAAAAGTATCTCAACTATTTATTTATCACTGTGCATTGTGTATTTCTAGCCTTGAATAACCTGCAAATTCAGGTTGGATATTTAAAGATTTTAATTCTGACGCCTGCATTTGTTGGAGAGGGTTTGGCAAGAGAGCTTGTGAAAAACAGTGTGAGATTTTTGTCATGCGAGGAAGTGAGAACAAGAAAGCGAGGGTTTTTTCTGTTGACCATCAAAGTGACAGCATAAAAAGCATATCACTGCCAGGCCAATATTTTCCTGTCATCCGAACAGCATCCAAATGTTATCCTCGCCTTGATATATATATATTTTTTTAATTTGAATTTTATCGCTTGGACGTGGGAAAAAAACACAAAGCGTGCAGTGATACAGTGACGTGCACACACCTGCACACACAGATATACATATTAATGGGAACCCTCCTCCGTCAAACACTCGCAAACGCACATGCCCGCACTCACACAGCGGCTGTCCCCACGAGCATGTACGTGCAGCTAATCACTCATCACAACTGAATCGTGTGTGGCAAGTGCACGCAGCACCTACACCGCAGTGCCAACTGGGATCAGTGAGGACAATCAATCAGTAATTCAGCATCTTCAGATTTCTTCCTTTTGCCCTTTAGTGTCTTAAATATTTAGACTGTTTGACATCAAATGCATACATGAATGTCAATGAGGAAGCTCTCACCCCCCTAATCGCACATACACACACACACACACACACACACACACATGCACACAAAAAAGAAAAAAAAAACTGGGCTAGAAAAAGCAGCAGGCTGCAGTCAGAAGCTAGTCATCTCAGAAACCAAAGATAGAAGCAGAGCCCTTTGTAGTTTGGGGCTTGTTTTTTTGTACAGTGAAGCAACAGTTTTGGACAGCTTGATTCAAGATAGGTAGATTATAGCTTATGGCCATGTGGAGGCTGAGAGTGATCTTGTGATTGTTACTTCAGGAAAATTGTCTCTCCAGTGTTTGGCATACAGAGGGGAAGAGAAGGCAGTTTGAAGCATCCTTTTTATGGTGGTGTCTTATTCTTCTCGGAAGTGAAACCAGTAATAAGGCAGGCTGAACGCAGTCCTCTGAAACGCCTGTCTATCAAGGATCTCGTCTGAGACAAAGCCACTCACTTGGTTCCCTTACACCTCAGATGTAAACATCCACCTCTATTTATTGTGTCTTAAGGTTCGACAAGAAGCACGACCATTTTTTCTGCTGGTATCACCTGCAGTTTATTTTCTTGTGGCATTGTTGATTAAGCCCAGACTCACAAATTTGCTTCTGGTATTTCAAAATGGCAGCAAGTCCACATATTCTGACCTCTTTCCTCCAAAGACCAGATTTCCATCCCTGAGATGCACCGCTACTTTTCCAGCAGAACAGCCATGATAAATGAGCAAATACAAATGAGGCTAAACACGGAAATAACAAATGTAAATGCTGGCACTCCGGAGGGTTGAGATCAGGGAAGATGCTGCCTCTGAATGATATTTAGGGAGGTGGCTGAAAGCCAGACATTTTTGTGTTTAAGTTCCTGGTGGAAAATCAATCTGCTATTTGCCAAATCATTTCACTGTAAGTAGTTTCTATGTTTCCATGAAGCTCCTGTGGTTATTGAATGTGTCTGCTATTTGCAGTGAAATATTTTAATCTCTCAAATCACCCTACAACTCATGAATTCATTGATGCGTTTCACAGTGCTGGGCTGTGCTGCCTTTTCACCCACTTGTCTTACATAAATGCTGGGTTTGATAGTGGCTTTTGTATAAAAAAAATCACTCATTTCATCTCAAGTGTGTTTGGGTGGTGCGTGGAATGGCGAGAGCGGCGTACCGTGTAATCAGACCGGTAGAAAATGGCAGCTGCAAAAAGTAAAGATTTTATTAAATCCAATGTAAAATACCAACTTGCCAACCCCATCAAAGTTGACAAGAAGACTCCAAACAGCTCCACGAACTCCAGACAGTGAACTCTTTTATCTGGGTGCATGGGAGATGCAGAGTTTAAATGAGGTGGTGAGGAGTCACCCTTGTAAAACATTGAGTAGTGCACTTTAGGAAACTGGTCCCTTTAAAGAGATGTGCCCAGGAAAGACATGCTACATCAAATTACACTCCTCCCTGCACACTGCCTTGGTAAAAGTGTTTGCTTGAGCCTCGAGCCTTTCATTGTTTGTGCTACCCACAGTTAAGCACTGAGCTGGGTATACAAATCCATAGCAAACACTGGAGCCTGCGCCTATCAAAGCCGTCCTCCTGTTTTTATGCAATTACTTTTTTAAGTTCCCGTCCAAAAGATTTGTGTGCAAATATCAACATGCTGGAAGTGGCGCAGCTTTGAGGCTGAACACAGTGGCATTCTATCCTTGCATTTGCGTCGTGGTGCCTTAGAAATGTCTGCACTTTGTCAACATCTGCAAGTTGGAATTTATTTCAATTTGGAAGAATTAACTTCATCAAATTTTTGTCTTTTTTTACAGTTTTTATTTAAATAAACTATGATGACGAGTACATGAAAAAAAAATGTAACATGTGACTATTGTTCAGGTGTTTTGTGATTTAAAAAAAAAGGCGTAAAGCTTTTATTCTTACTTAGTCCAGTCTTTCATTTCCAAGATTTCCTATATAAGTGATATGCCAGTTGGTGGACTAGGTCGGGGTTCTGTTTCCTGATAACTCATGATACTCACTGATACTCAACAGGAAGCCGACTTTTAAGCAACATGTTTTGCTTAACTGTCTGTAAGCTGTAATATGTATTAAAAAACATAAACCACACAAAGAACACACACAGAGAGGGTATGTCCAGTACATCGAGATGGTCAGTCTGACCCTGAACCAATAGCATATAAAATAGCATAAAAGAGAAGATATGGTAACTGGAAACAAAAAAAGTGCCATTTCATCCAGAAGAGATTAAAATATTAAGTAAAGGCTGGAGAGGACGACAGTGATGAGAGAAGCTGATCCATGCACAAACCAAATGTTCATTTACATTTTTTAATGCTGATATTATAGTTATATTCTTATTCAGTGTCTTATTCAGTGATAATCATCCATATTTACCACAAATATCACTTGACGAAAAGAATCAGCGATCATGATAAAATACACATATATATTGAAGAGGTAACAATGGACAAAATCAATATTTAGTTTTCACTTCCTCCTACAGGTTCGCTAAACTTATTTATACAGAAAAAAATTCATACACAGAAGGCAGTTTCAAAGTGTTACATGAACTTGAAAAGACGCTTGTGAGGAGGAGGTACTTGTTAATCTATGATCATTTCTAAAAGCATCTTAGTTCTAACAGAAGTGTTTCTCAACATGAATTTTACAACCATCTTAACTTGAAAATGCATATGGGAAGTGGATCACTCGCCAGTTCAATTACATCAAATAAGTTTCTTTAGGGATATATACTTTTAAAGATTTGTAAAGCATATTACATTGAATGTCATGTGCATTTAAAATCTCTGTCTGTTTTTCAGGCCAGACGTAAGGCACCTCAACATGACTGCAAGTGACGATACCCATTGTGACACCGAGCAATTTTGTTTCAACTGGGGACATCGTTGGACTGTCGAATAAAATCACTATCCTTTTTTTTTTCTTTCCCCATGTTAGCAGCCTAATAAATATTTGCTTCATACAACCACAGTTCACTTTTCCAGTACAGAACTGCACTGAATTTGTCAAATAAAAGCAGAGGACACATTCCAGTCAGTGCTTTCGTTCATTGGGAGCATCTGTATGCTGCGTGCACACACAAGTTAGGCCCTAAATACAAAATGCAAACTGTATGCACTTTCCAAATGAATTGAGTGATGCGTAGTAATAACAAAATCTCATTGTGCCATGGTGATAGTGAAATGGTGATTATTCAACAGTGCAGTGTCATTTTCGCCAGCGGACCGTCTCATACATAATGCATCCAAATCATTGCATTTTCCTCCATTCTGGGCTACAATGCATATTTCATCAAGTCAGTGAAATATTAAGCACTCTTATGATTTGATATTCTCTTCCAAAGGGGGATTTCAGTTTATATATATTTTCTTCATACCACTTGTGTCTCCTCTGGGAGCAAACTTATGGGGACATTTTTATTTGGCATGTTTGTTTACTGGAGAGATGTTTGATTGGTTAATGCTGTAGTAATGATCAACGAGGCAGCCAATCAATTTGAGAGATTATCAAGGCTCAGAGGCCATTGATCCATAAGAGGGCTCAGAGCTGAATGGCAGGTTGGGCTCATTCCAACTCATTTGACTGAAACCAGAGACGCTCAAACTGTGTGGTGCCTCTTCCTCAGGTTTCAAATGTCAACTGTTATTTAGATGAAGGAGACAGATGAGAAATTGGAGATGAAGGGTGTGAGAGGTGTGAAGGAGGGCATTAAGTCAAAAATCTATAAGCAAAGGACAGGACAGTTAATTGTTTGATTAGCCTATTTGTGTTAGTCCTGCACAACATTATTTGGTTTAATTTTTTTCTGCAGTGTTCCAAGATGACACATCCTTATTTATCAAAATCAGAGCTGATATGAAGCAGACTTGCCAAATTAAACTTAAAAATTTTGCTCTTTAATTAGAGTGCCACCCTCAGGGCAATTACTATAACTATAACAGCAGAGCACAGTGCTGATACATCATCCCTCTAAGCTTCATTAAATTTAGGCCTGTGATGTCTGTGATGTCACCTGAGATACGATGTCTGATGGTCGATTAACACGGCTGCTGACTTCATTGTGTGGTGGACAATGATCTATTGTGAGAGTCAATCTGTTCCTTTGCATATCCTTTGTCACATATGCATCATTACCACCTGTCATGAAAAGGAGGTTATGTAACCTGCTTGGAAGCTGCTATTAACATGACTTAAAGACAGCAAAGTTAGGTTTATAAAGGAGAAAGCAAACTATGTTACGAGAGTCCATTGGTAAGCAGCAGAACAAATGTCTGACACTTTCTGATTGACCTCATTCTGCCAATTAGGCTGTAGACCAATCTCCATAATAAAATCTGCACTTTCGGAGTAAGCGCCTGACAAATTGTCTTCCGTCTTGGCAATATCCATTTCATTACAGTGACACTCGTATTTGAATACCAACAAGGCTGCTGTTGTCTCACAACTTGGGGTGCCAGCGTGGCAGGTGTTCAAATTGATAACAATGGCCCAGGTGCAGCTGATTTGGGTAACAACAAGAAATGGTGGAGCAGTTTAGGAGTGAACTGCTTTTGATAATATTAGGAATAACAAGGGAGACATACAGGAGTTCAACCAATATTACTACCTTTTTGTGTAAAATAAACAAATTCAAAACTTCTCTTACAGGCCCACAAAACCATATGCTGTGCAACCTTGCACTTACTCCCAAGCTCCCATCATGATCCACCATTTAAACCCAGAAAATGATTTAACTATTTGATTTACGAAGCTGGTTTTGGAAGTAAGACCCTTATCTGGACAAAAATTATTAAGAAGTAAGTGATTACTTCATTTAAGTAAATTTATGCCAAACAATACAAAATTCTCTACTGACCAAAGGTTTTGCATTCAGAAGTTTACTTACCAATGTACAAAAACTATCAGGAGTTATGGAATTTTATTTTCCACCAATGCCAACTTGTAATTTTTTAAAAATAACACTACAATTTCCTGCAAAGTAACATTTAAAAAAAGTTTTAACTCCACCACTATTTCTTTCCAGCCAATTAAATCATATGTGGCTGCATCAAAGCTTCAACAGATCCTGGTTCGACTGATTAACCAAACAGATACCAAAACCACCTTTTCATATTTACGCTAGTCTTAAAGGGATAATCATTTTCTGCTGATGTCATAAACCATCCCTTCACACACAACAAAATCCAGCCCTGTAGGACTGAGTCAGTCTCCATAAAAGCCCCTCTTTATAGCTGCTTGAAAAGCCTTCCATGTAAGATCTCTTGCTTTGTGCTTGTCATGACATATAACACTATAGTGAGAGGTCAATCAGAAATGACCATGTGTGTTCACCATGTTGACCGTGGCTCTGTTAATATTGCCTGAAAACCTCCTGCTGGCCTTGAGGTGTGTCTTATCAGGAAATACAGAATATGTATCACAATATAAAGTGGACTTTTAAAGGTTTGATACATCATCATAGATCATCAATCATTCATCACTATCAATAGAATATTTTAGCGCATTTATAACTTAAAAAAAAAAAAAAAAGTAGTAGTGATTTCTTTAAACACCATTCTTTTAACAACATTTTTCTACCTGAAAGGGTTATGAGTGAGTAATAATGGTCATTTGTCTGTCTGAGGTGTCAGCAGCTGACTTTATGTATTGCCCTCCTGCTTTGGTGGTTCCCTTTTTGTGGGCTAAATTTATTTTTGTAGCTGTTAAGTAATTTGCTAACAATTACAGGACTACGTTCAGGTCAGAGTCCCGATAAGCTGTGTTATTCTGCCACTTTGGAAGTCTAATAAATGGCTTCGTTGGATCCTTTGCTGTTGATGAGTTCCCTTATTTAAGGCTCAAATGAAAAACTCTGATTAAAAGTCTCTGAGCTGAAATGTGTTGTTTTGAATAAAATGAACAGTCCGGCTGTCTTATCTGTCCCCTTTTGTATTACTGTCACTCGCCAGCCCAGTTGACTTGTGATGTAATTGCAGCACTCTCTCTTTAGAGTGTTATTTGCTGATACATAAGAAGCTCTCAGCTAATTTTTACTTTTGTTTCTAAACACATGATCAATAACAATCACAACAGTTATTGTATATATTAATGTACTGTATGTTAGAGGACAAGTCCACCACTGAATCTGGATTAATTCCATCTTTAAAAAATGATTGCAGCTTATGTCTTTGATTAGTGGCATGGTTGAGTAGTGACAAACTGACATGTCAGTTTGATGGAGACACTGAGCTGTACAAGTTGCTGATGAGATTCTGGAAGCTGTAAAGAGTGCTTTGCAATGTTTTCGGGGACTTTGTATTTATCATCTCATATGTTGACACTGACAAGGCTTTGTACAGTTTTCGATCTGAGCAGTCATCAACTGCCTGTGATTGTCGGCAGCGTCCTCAAAAATTTTGGCTTTTAAGAGGAGCGTAGCAAATGGCTGAAAAAACCCCAAACATGCAGCCAACACTTTCCACAATATCCTGCTAATGCAGGCAAGCAGTCACCATCAGGCTCATTTGATTACATATCTGCCTCAGCTGCCCTGATTTGCACCATATGTATTGAGCTTTAACATGAGGACTAACATTATTCTCGAGGTCAAAAACTGGATAAATAATGCTCAACTTTCATAAAGTTAAAAATTAGAATCAGTATGAAATGTCAATACAGCAAGGACAACATTTATGACTCTGAATGTCCGTGTGCGCGCTGTGGGGGTGGAAGATTCACAGCCCTGTTCGACCTCCTGTGAGTGGGATGACTCAATGAGTGAGAGGAAGAAACAGCAAAAAGAAAAAGAAAGAGAAATGAATACAAAGAAAAAAATCAGGAGAGAAACAAACAAAATCCCTAAAGAAAGACAGAAGAAAGAATGAAAGCACAGCAATATCACTACTGCAGTGACGCACTCAAGCTGAGCTGTGAGCTGAAAGTATGCGTGTGTTGGGCTCTGTGTGTGTGTGTGTGTGTTAAAACCCAGTGAAATACTATACACTGTAGATTACCTAATAAGGGCTCTGCCTTAAAAAGCTTGACATTTCCAGCACCAGCTTTCCACCATACCCATGAACTTGCTGATGGCTTTCCTCAGAAAAGCATGCAGCCAACAAGATGAAAGAAAAGTCAGCATCGCAAAAGTGACTCTTCTGCTCACCCCCACCCCCTCCATCTCCCCTCACTGTGTTTATATACAGTATTTGTAAGTGTGTCATTGCTTATGTGACCCTGAAGCCTCATAAGGCGTGTGAGACGTGAGCGAACCTTTATTCATTAGCTGTCAGCGTCCTATACCTCACAAATAACAGAGGGGACAGATGGGGGGGGTTGGGGCGAGTGGAGGAGAGTGCAGAACATGAAAGCATAAAAAGCATTCAATTAAGACATGAACTGCAGGGTTCATTAAGCATGAGCAAGCCGATGAAAATGACCATCCATCAAGCGACAGAGCTGTGGCAGCGCAGAGAAGCCCGTGCAGGCAAGTGCACGTACGACATGCTCACAGTTGCTATGGCCAAGAACGCTCACCCTTTCTCTGTTTATGGAAGATTGTGAGCTAATAGCACACATTACATCGCTGTTCTTAACTGTCAGTAGTCGTGCACTGATGCTACGATCTCTCCATTGATATCTTTTGCACACTCAAACCTTGAGTGTCCAAAAACTGGATTGTATGAGTACCTCTCAGCTCTCTCATTTCATCTGCTTCGACAGAACATGAAGCGAGTGCTGCTGTGAGATAGGTGGGCTAATTTGAAAACGTGTTGCTTCTTTGCAGGCAATGTGAGTGGCTCTTTAATAAATTAAAATAATTATTCATGTTTTGAATGGGACATAAAGCATCTTCATTATTAGAAGTATTATGATATATAATAGTATGTAAAGAGTCACCAGTATAATTGTCATTACAACAATTGGTCTAACAAATTACATGCATAAATGCAGTGCTTCTTTCTCTTGTCCTTCCCTCTGTTTTCTATTCTGTCTACCCCTCCCTCTTTCTTTCTTGTCTCTCTACCATCTTTTTTTCAACTGCGCTGGAGGTTTCTGCCCATGAAAAGGAAGCTTCTCCTCTCCACTGCCACTTACCCATCGTGAGAACTGTTGTGTTTCTCTCTTTAACATTGTAAGGTTTTGACCTAACTCTGTAAAGTGCCTTGAGACAATGTATGGTGTGAATTGTTGCTATACAAATAAAACAGGACTGGAAATTGGAAAGCTTGTTGTTAGAGTACATGATGAATTTGTATATCCATCCTTTGTGAAACACAAAGTGAAACGGAACATGAAATTCCTCACCAAAGACACTTTGAGCTGTCCGATTAAAAGAGACATTACCACAGTAATCATGAAACAGTGCAATATGAAAGTATAAAATGAGTGCAAGATTCGCCATGTTGTTAAGTGCGCTGCACATCTTGTGAGACTTCACCAAGTCGTGTTGACGCTTGTGTTTCTCGCTGCCTCTCTCTTGCACCCAAGGACGAGCTGTCTGCCCTTTTACAATGTATTCATGCACTCTTGTAGCTGCTTTGCTTGTGGCGGTGACCGGAACATGTGGATGCATACAGTGTCGCTGCTGGCAGGCATACCAATCCTCCATAGTCATGGAAACAACAATAAACACATAGTTGACATTGTGGAATAGTCATGGTTTGGTAAGGTTTAGACCCACAAACAACTTATTTACGTTAAGGAAAAAGACTTTGGTTTGGCGTAAAATAAGATGCAACTATGGGTCCTAATATGCTACTTGCACAAGACCTACAGGCTCTTTTATTTCTTTTATAGAACAGTTTCACATTCCCTTGTTCATGCTTTTGAATTGGAGAGAATGGGCTTTTGAAAGTGTCTTATTTATTCTTTGAGAGCCGGGGGTAGCTCAGCTACCTGTAAAGCCTGCTGACACACTGTCGCGGTCTCAGACTTTCGGCCCCCATGTTGTGCGTACTTGTTTATGTATTTGTATTAATGTGTGCACTTGACTTCACACCGCTGTTTACTCGGTTGGAGAAAAATCCCTGTTTTTAAAAACTTATCTGCTGAGTTCTTTGAATATGATTCAAATAAAATTTGCTGTAGTGGGAGCGTTTATTTTCCATTATTTCCCTCAGTTTAAGTGAGGGATCATGGGGCTTTTAACAAATGCAAAAACCCTGCACTCCTGCTCAGTAAAATCCTTTTTTAAAATACACATTCTACTACAAGGAAAAATATGGAGCCAGACAGGTTTTAACCTCAGCAAGACTGGCTCCCTGTGTTCATTGTCCAAGTTAGCTGAGCTGTTGCATCCTGGTGACCTGCCTGTTACTTGGCTGGACTGGACAGCAGCTTGGCTGTATTCACTTTGACACTTAAACATTTTAACCTTTACCTTAGGTTTCTCTTTAACTAGCCTAAAGGTTAAAGCAGCAATGTTGTCTGCCAGTATCCTAAGTATTAAATTCATATTAGACAGCTCTGCAGGTTGTGATTCATATACAGTGACAACATTTAGTGTCAATGCAAGATGGACTGTGCCCTTTAGATGGAAATTAAAGGTGTGGAAGTCAGGGCTCTGTTAGTGTAGCACACCTTATTTAAAGGTGGGCAACAAGTGCAACACTCCCTATTTTTAACCCTTTCCCTGCTGTGCTCCTGATAACTTCTAGTAACTTCTCTCGTCAATCTCCTGATTTAACACTGTTACAAATCAAATGGCTGTCTCTCACTTTCTGGTGTGGGATTCATGTTGTTATACATGGCATCCCTTCAAAATACCCAGCTGTCACTGTGCTAAGTTAGTCACAACAAACATGTAATGATGTTGCCGCTTAACTGGTCAGCCTATCTTCTTCACATATACACACGCACACTTAGTAATTTATATGATGTAAATTTCAGATTTTGACTTTCAAACACTTGTGTTTTCTTTGTGCATTTTACAATAAGCAATTAATTTAAGACTAATTCATTTTTTATTAAGTAATTTTGCTTTCATATACTTGTATCTATTAAATTAATCCATGGTATACAGTCATAAGGAGGATGGAGTGTGGAATTTATGTTATTTGAAGATAACCAGGGCAGTCTCTCTTTTCTACAGCCTTGGGTTCACAGGTATTTCAGTTAGTTTCCTGTTACTGACCTGTAATTATTTACTTAATTTTTAGCTGTAATCATAGCACTTTCTTAATTTAATATGTAAAAAAAAATGGTAGCATTGAATACAAAAAATGTTGTCACTGTATATATTCTGGGGTTTTGGAAAATCACTTAAATATTTGGTATCTGTATATTCTGTATCTGCTTGTTGGATAATTCACTGCAGCGCTATCATGCCTAAACCTGTGTCGTGTGTGGCTGTAGCATATCAAATTGTTGATCATGGTAAAATCATGTATCTAAACATCATCTTATGATAAGCTAAGAGAAACTCCCCTGTTAAACAATGTATTTACAGCACCACCCAGTCCAATGGGTTTTTAAATGATTTTTATGTTGCCTAAAAAGTAGAGGACTCAACCCAGAGGAGAACTTAATCCTTCAGTCTGTTTGAAACATTCAAAATGAGCAGGATTAAGCAGGTTTTAATGGGAAACAACACTTCAGATGATTCCACTGATTAATTTCAGCCTTCAGAAGAAAAAGCTCTTGATTCAACCTTTGTGGTTGGAATGACAACATGCACACTCCCAGCTCTAAGTGGCACATTATGGCTAATTCCTGCTTTTACTGATTAATGATTCAAATGTGCCCCCATGTGTCAGCTATAGTAAAATCAGTTGACACTGTTAATTTCCTCTGTTATATTTATAATTTTAACACAGTGAAAAGATGGTAACCACTAAATAGGTTACTGCTACTACAATTTTGAATCTTTTGCCTAATAGATTAGATTATTTATACGGTCCAAAATTGAAAATATAAACAGCAAATTGGTGGCTACATAGTGTTTTGCATGAAGTCTGTGGTATTTGCATTTTAATTGGCTGGCAGAGCTGATGATAAAAGACTGTAATTTAACAGCTAAATATGACCAGGAACCTACGCAAAGCAATTAGTATTCTAAATGTCAGGTCTTCGTATCTGGATGAATAATACACAAAATTTATTAGTCACTCTGTGGTCTCACACAGGGACTATTTACACAGTGTGGGTACACCTTGGGTACCTGTGCTCTACCCACAGCTTTCTCAATTGTGGAGATATATCACTTCAAGCAAAACCAACAGTCCCAATGTGTTTGTTTCCACAGACTACATATTCCCATTGGGAGTGTGAAGAGTACACAAAAGCTGCCTTTTCTTCTTTCACCTGGCAAGATCTATTCCACATTCACCTTAAACAGAATATGAATGCAGATAAGCAGGAAGTACAGTACAGCAATTCCCTAAAAGGCTCACAAATTATTTTGAAAAGAAGAACTGTCCAAATGTTTGATTTATACATTATCTATTTGCCAAAAAACATCATTATTAATGGAAGAGTAAACAAGTTTCAAAACTCTCCTTGCATTTACTCAGGATTTACTCATTGAAAAACTGATGTGAGATTAGTTTTGATGACACATCGTAATGCTATGGGAAAAGGAATGAATAATTTACAATGCAACTGTCATAATTACAAACAGCAGCTCAGATGATTGGCGTCAAACTTTCATTTGATTAAATTCGGGATTGCTTGCCCTTCATTCTCAGCAAATTCCTTGTTTCTAAATGCTAGGTTATACATCAAACTGGGCAGAAAGAGGAAAAATGAAAAACAAAGTGCCTCAGAGGGGCCATAGAACACAGTACAGGTGGTTGCAGTTCATTTGACAATGACATATTGAGAAAAAATCTTCAATGTAACCTTCTAATGGTGTTTTTGGCCTATTATTGGCTCATTTGTTGCTATTGTAACACTTGGAGGGGAGGTAAACAAGATCAGAGTGTCATGAGTTTAAATAACACTCCCAGTCATCCCAAAGGTAATTACACAGAGGTCAATGAGCGGAGGATGACCCAAAAAAATAAATGGCCGTCAGCAATCAATATTTCACGCTCGCACACAAACACACATTAACGGACACACGCTTGCAAACTTGTAGGCGTTCGTCCCTGCCAGGGGAATGAGTGGCTAATCTGTACACTCCACCACTCTGCTCAAACAGAACACGAGGACCAAATTACATTTTAATGGCCCTTGTCTCTTATTAGTGCCGCAGCGTCTTTGAGTGCATGAGAATAAAATGAAGCTTTCAACCTTTCCTATTCCTGTGTCATTTTGCCTGATGTGATCAAGGCTTCCTGTTGATGCACCCACAGCCTTTTGCCCATACAGACTTGTACATTAGGCCAAAGACCAATCAAGTCTAATGGTTGGCTGCATAATACCTACAGTATTTGTTACTTCAGTACATGATTCTCAAATGCCTTTTCAGTACATGGTGTAATCACTGTTTGAAATTATTTTTATTTTATATGTCAAAACAGTGGCTTTATCATTTAAATGTTTTACGGGGGAATATTTAAAAGAAATATCAAAACTGGAGACCGAGCCAAAACAAGAAGACAACTGCCTCAGTCTTAGTTGTAGCATTTCAAATGAATCTATTTCACAAGTTCTGTGCAAAAAAACATGGTCTGTTAGTGTAACATAATGCGCAAAAAAAATGTGGAAAAATATTATTACATGCACAGCTACTACTGCTGAAAATAAATATTTTCACAGTTACACAGCACTGAAATAGATTTATGCAGACCAGATTTTGTGTTCCATAATAAAATGGTTCTCTAGGGTTTTCCCAGTTGTTTCTGGAATGCTATCTTTGTGAAAATATGTAGTTGAAAATTAAACACCAGATAAACAAGCAGTCCTAAAAAAGGTGATCTGAGTTTTTGTCACAGTTTTAACATTCTCTACTCATACATTTATGAAAGATTCATTCGTCATCTATGACATTCTACAGTGCAACACAAAGGCAAATTTGGACACATTTTCTGTTCAGCATTTTGTATTAATGTCCACACATCCTCCGCCAGAGAGTACTTTGAAACAAACAGACATAACACCTTGCTCCAAAGTACAAACCACAACATATCAAGTCCTTGCATTTCCAACATGCGCTGCTGCATGTGTTGGCCAACACTGCAGTGTTAGGAGAGCTAAGGCGTTTATGTACTTGCGCATAGTGAAATGCATTTGAACAATGATGCATTCACTTACTGATGCACTGAACTGAACAAAATTATGCAAATTAGCAAAGTGACTCATAATTTTCACAACTGCTGTTATCAAATTTGAATCAAGTTTGGTTTAAAATACTGACCTGAATGAGGCAGTTAACAAACCCTGCGGATAAACAGCTCTTTTACTTGTGGTTTTGCAGTGCTGTAATTCAGTTTCCATTTGGCAGATTTATCTCTCCCTGTTCCTGGGCTTACCAAAACCATCAGGTGGGCAACATTCTTCAGGCAGCAAGCAGCTTTCCCAGAAGTGTTTTCACATGGGAGTAAGTTTGTCTTGAAGGCTTTGGCTCCCCCTTAAGTTATGATACCAAATAGTCCTTCATGCCTGACTGCTTTTGATACTCTGACATTTTACTGTGTACTGTGAAGGGGTTAACCTGAGATGAGCCAGAGTTGGTTTGTGGTTGGATACTTAAAAAAAAAGAAGAAAAGGGCAAAAAAAATTCTAAGTCTCCTGTCCTTTAATATCCTTTCCTCCTTTCTCAAATAGGTTTTTAAAAATATCTGTAATCATCAGCTCCTCACAGGGTTAATACACTCTGTGACATTAGGAGTGCCTTTAAAACTCACACACACACTCTTAAGCCCTCTTGCCACTTGTTCTTCCAATACCCTGCTAAGCCCTTTGGCCTCCACTGTGCTTGGTATTAACTCGGTGAGAGTGTGTCTGATAAACATGACCAGAGATTTCAAAGTAAACCACGAAGCCGGCATTACTTTAAAGAAGAAAATGAAACACAATTTCCTTTGCTATTCTCACCCAATTTCCTAGTTTTTAAAGCTTTGGATTAAAAATATTAATCGAAAACAAATGAGTTTGTTGTGTTACTGATAATATAATGCACACATAAGAGGGTTCTTTCAATCCAAGAGATGAGCAATGACAAAACGAGATAATAAATGTGTGAAATGCTGAGGGTAAAATGATCAATCATCCTACCTGTCTTTTTCACTTAATAGGACCCAATGAACCAATGTCATTGATTTGTTAAGGCGCCCACCTTTGACCTTAGTTTGGCATGGAGCCTAATTGCAGCTGTGTAGTGCATGTGTAGTGCTGATAGAGTGCACAGGAATAATTCTCCACTACCTTTTTTTATATTTGCTGGATATTGGATGCATAATCATATATATGTTTAAAGAAAATACAAAGATTTTTTTCATAAATTACCTTAACAAGTAAAGGTGAAAATGCAACAAAACATCCTTTCATTCATAATTCACTCTTTAACAATTTCTTTTGTAACAATTTCAATTTGATGCCAGTCTGTTCACCTTGGACAGCTTATGCTGCATCCACAATGCCTGCTGGGAATGAAAACTATCTTGGCTATATTTTCTCAGCCTACAGCTGATTGGATGAACATGACCTTTGCTGCGCAGCAATCTTCCCTTAGTGTGAATGCTTGCAATGCAGTTCGGCACAAGTAAGCAGATGAAATGATTCAAAACTACCGGAGTTCATTCACCTATATTAAATGCCATGCTAATTACAACCTGTTACATCCATGGTTTTGTGTAATCCTGCCTTGCTGCTGCCTGCCTTGTAATATTCTCGACTTGATGAAACGATTCATGAAGTCAGTCAACATTCCATTGTGAGGAGTCGTACTGTTCTGTGCATCAAAATTATATGCTACCCACCCCTTTGACAGCCAGCCTCATCTTTAGCTTTCCACTGACAAGGATGAATCACAGCCAAGACAAGGATGAAAGACAAGAGTGACAGTAGAGGTGGAAAGCGAAGGGAGGACAAACCTGGAGAAGAAAAGAGCACAGGTTCATCCATCCTCTCATGTTCCTTTCCTTTGGTGCTCATGTGCTGTTCCCATTTAAGCGCCATGCCTGGTGTCAAGGACAGGGACTAACGCCTCTAATGACAGGAGGAATATTTTCACCCACTCTGTCACCAGCAATCACGGAAGAAGAGAGCCCTAATCAGAGAGCTACTTGACTGCAGAAGAGCCTCTCCTTTAATGATTCAAACTGTTTCTGATGCTGAGATGGGTAGATAGGTTTGGCATTTCAATGGTTGCTCTTACCTCACTGAGTCAGAGTGAATGTCATGGACATTGAGAGTTTTAAAGTTTAATTTCTTGAATTCTGCACACACAGTTCAGTCACAAAAAGATTTAAATGGTTCTGTAAATTACGCTAGAAAAATTCCTTGACTGCACTTAACGTTAAATGAAGTTGCTAGCAAGAAACATGTACACCGTACTGTCACTGTGATTCCAACTCCCTGAAAAATGGGAAAATTTAAAAAACTATAATTTAAATATTAGCGTTAAATGAACACAAAAAAACCATAAAGGTTTCAAAATCACTCTTCTAATACCATCAGCATAGGATAAATGAGTCTGTAATGTTAAGTCGGGTATAAGATCATGCTATAATTCTACATTAATGTGTCTTGTTTACATTAGCATACATATACATCCTTTCATCTGTCTAATTCATTTTAACTGAACTCAACTCAACTGTGCTTCTGTGTTATCAGTCCTCAGAAGAGATTAATGCTTCGCTCATACAGTTCACTTCACATTTGACTTATTGTATTCCTCCTCTGCTGTCATTACCATCCCGTTCTTTCCACCCAAAATAACTACAGTATTTGTGTCGAAAGCTTGCACTTGGATCAACCTCAGGGCAAGGATCAGCTCAGCCAAATCCTCAGCCAAAACACTCTAAAAAGATCTCTGATCAGTGGCAAAATGGAAAATCCCTGGGGTGAAGGCATGCCACTGGGAGAGTAAGTGAAAATCTCTGAACGATTTCAATTGTAGTTCAGAAAACTTTAGCAAAAGACAGTGTCTTATTTCTTCTGTACTGTATTTATGGTATTAAAGCAGATGTAAAGTGAAAAAATGGTCCACTAATCAGTGTCAACCGAAATTGTCATCACTTCTTTACAGCTGTCAGATATAGTACTTTGCTTAAGGGCATTTAAGGGGCTTGTTGTATCGGGACGTTTAATGCTTTAATCAGGGGAGGTGGATGGCAGGAAGTGTCACATGAACAGTTTATCAGAGGCGCAGATGGGAAATGTTGCCTCGTTTAGATAATTTCTTCATTTCATGGCCATCCATCCCAAACTACACACTGATAAAAATCTATTTTCCAAGTGTTACAGATCCAGTTTCTGAGTGTGTGTGTGTGTGTGAGAGAGAGAGTGTGTTTAGAGGGATGAATAAAAACAAATACATTGCCTGAATTTCATAATTATCTCTGAAATACAGAGGGACCTTTTATTCATAAAATAATCATTTTTGGATTGGTTTATCCTACTGTTTATTAACCCTTTTTCCCAGCCTGTTTGTTACGTTGAACGTCACACACCAAAAACAGAAAAGTTTCTGCTAAATGTTTTTTGACACCAGCCAAAGATGTCTTTAAAAATGTTTAAAAAGTCTTTAAATATATATTTTAAAGATGTCTGTGGAAGTAGTCTCTACAGTGTTTGTACCCTGTGACTATGGCAGCTGAAGTTACATTGAAATGACAATATGTCACATTTTTTCTTAGCTGTTGCCAGGACAATCACATCACTTGGAACCCAAATGACGGGGAAAATCAATCAAAGGCTGCCTGATGATGACAATGAACAGGAATGGGAGTATGACAAAGTGTGTTACGCAGTATTCATCAATAAACCTTTGAAATTCTAAACTAGTTTGTCTTGATTGACTGAAAAAACAAACAGCAATTAGCACCAGTGGACAACACATCACCCAGAGAAAGCGAAAAGCATGATGTTTGGTGTCTTGTTCCTCACTTAGTCGATGCAGCACAACTCATCCAATCAATACTGTAATAAAACCATTCCATGCTTTTATTACTGGAATAACCTAGCAAGCATGGCGAGGCAGTTGATCTCGCTCTCATTCCCCTGAAAATCGGTCTTCCATTCCACTGATTACACATATGTATTAGGAGCATCGCATCTTGACCCCGAAACACTCCTCCTCCCTCCCTCCCACCCTCACCCCACCCACGCTAATCGATGAGGGATGGCTCTGCAGTTGTTTAACCTGCCTGGCTCTCCCTCTTGAGCGTGGAGCAGGTGACACATCACATTAATAAATAAATAAGCAGGGGGGAAGTGGAGCACTCATCACAGCATCAATGATGGGCCAATTATCTCATGGCAAACAATGCTCTGCCATCACCTGCCACAATCGAAGGAATCAATAGGGCTTGGAGGGGCAATGGAAAAAGGGAGGGGTGGTGGGAGCCGGGATGTCAGGGGTAGGTGGTGAAAGACAGAGGTGAAGCAGAAAGAAGAGTGGGAGGAGCAAAGCGAGATGGAAACAAACATGGATATATGGTGATATTGGAAGTCACAACTCTTGTTAACTATTGATGCAAAACAGCAAATTAAGTAATCAATTTATCTGAAGCTTCGACATGAATTTTTCCACAGAATAATGCATAAAATGTATTTGTGTGTTGATTTTACTCAAAACTGATTCTTAACTACTGATACAACAGGTGAGATTTACATTTATATAGCTTGACAGGTCAATCACAACTCAAGGTCCATTTATTGGCTTTTGCTGTAGCTTTCCACCATACATACAATCCTAAAAAGCAGATGGCGTTTCCTTGGGTATAATGTATTAGAAAAGCTCATGTGTGGACCTTGACCACGTTCAATAACTAGGTGACACTAGTTTTTGTAACTTGTAGAAATCTGCTATTAAGGGATTCTTTCATTGGCCTCTGAAAAAGTTCAACGTAATTCTGTTGTTCACTACCTCAGAATATTCTTAAATTACTGTATCTGTCACAGAACTTGCCATTACATTTTAAACATTAATGATTTCAATAAATTTAAAGGAGATATATTATGTTCATGTTATTTCCTCATATTTATATACTGTTGCGATTTTGGATTTCCATGTTAAACATTGCCAATGTTACAAACATAATAAAACTCTGGTGGTGGTTGCTGCTGCTGAACATTACTGCCATGGTGTTGCACCTGACTCACATCTCTGTGTCAGATAACACTGTCCAGCTGCGTACACCGCCCCTTATCTCAACATGTGGCATCTGAAACCAGAGTAGTCGAAAATATTACATATGACAAAGAAGGTTCAGCTTTCAAAAAGAACAGGTGTTTTAAAGAAACATTCATGCCCACAAGAGACTGCAATGATTCAGTGTTTAAGTGTGAAACAGATCCTCTTACTGCACCTTATCACCTGTAATATTACTCTTCTGACCTGCACCAGCATACTGCAGCAAGACTTTATTAGGTGTCTTTTTTCTGTCTTGTTCCTGGAAAAATAAACATTACTTTCACACAGCAAGTGAAACTCCAGTATACTAACTGTTGCTCTATTGTTCTATCTATTGTTGCTATGTGACACAACTGTAAAGCCTCTATACATGTACAGACATAACTGTGCACTACAATGGGTACAGACAAAGATTTTCAAAGAGCAGAGGCGTGACAGGGAGAAATGGAACAGGGAGGAGAAAGGAGGAAGGTTGACAGATTGTGCTGCAAAGATAAAGACAAAGTCTGGTGGAGGCTGAGGGTCAAACTGACTAACAGAGTAGAAAAGAGAAGTGCCTATAGCCACAGACAGACTTAAATCCAGCTTTGATGAAGGTGGAGAATTGGTTTTACAGGTCTATGTTTGTCATAAATGGCTTCAAGACGCGGACAGTGCTCTGTAACAGGCCATTTTATGTATAAGGGCCATCGGGTGAATTTCACGTCTTCCATTTCTCAGCCTGAAAACATGGCTATGGTGATGGGGAAGCAGCACAGTGGTTTATACTGTCCCCTTTCACTGTTGTTTCCAAGATATTTACATAAAACTCATGAAACGTGTCTTGTTTCCAACGAGATGTCAGGAGGCATTTAATAATCATTAGGCAAAGTCTTCCACTCACCAGAGTGCATATTTCAGTACACTTGGTACTGTGTTACAGTGTGCGTTCCTGCTCACAGAGCATCTTCTGCCACCATTATTACACTCTGCAGAGTGTATGACAGAGTGAAGATGAAAACATGTTTGTTCATTTTGAACTGACGGTTAGGAGCGCAGCACGGAATTAAACAAATTCAAAATCAAAAGTGATACACAGTGACTTACTGACAATGGCAGAATGCTAATGTTTGACACCCCCACCCCCAAACTAGGAGACTCAACTTCTCAGAACTAAGAGTTGACAGCATGCTTTTATTGTTAATGTGATATTGATAAAAGCTTAAATTAAGCTTGAGTTTGCCTTCTCAAAGTCAGGCTGATGAGCCGTGAGGACTTGTCATTGTAATGAGCTAGCCTCATTATGAACCAAATCACCCCATTCTCGTAGGAATTCAGCATGAAGAGCACACTTTTAGGTAATTAATCCAGTACAGTGGTTTATAAATGCCGCTACCGCTATCAGGACGCACACATTACTGTACAGGACTCCATTTGCTAATCACCTCGGTGAAGGGTCAAGAATATGTTAAATGCAATCAGTGCAGCTTCTATAAGCATTACCACATATCAATTGCTATAAATTCTGCAGGTTAAAAAGAATGAGGGAAGAGATGAAATGCATAGAAGGATTGACTGTAGAAAGTTTCCTTCTGCAACAGCAAAGCCTTGAGAATAACAGGGACATGGACCATCATTCATTCTTTTTTTAAAAAAACCCAGCAAACATATGTACTCCAAGAAGAATGCAAAATATTGAAGTGTCAAGCAGGAGAGCTGTCACTTTCCAAACATCCATTTTAGCTTCTCCCATGTGACGCCAATACAGGGTATCATTCAAGCTGTCTTGTTTTGTTTACTCCTCCATGCTTGCCAGTTCAAATGACAAACAAGTGATATGCTGGAAAAGCAAAGCTCAAAAAAAAAAAAAAAATCCGTGCTCAGGGAAAGCTGTCATCCAGAGTGCCGATGTGAAAGTAAAGCAGGACAGAGGGGATTGTTACATGTTACGATAAAAGACGCATTTACTTCCAGTATCAATGTTTAATATGTCGGAGCTATGGCCACTCTGACTCCACTTTAGATTTAATTATTAACAGAACAGTGCTGCTGACAGCTCAGCTTCCTGTTAGATGTTGGTAGGAGACCGACGCAGAAAATCCTTTAAAGTCGTAGCTCTTAAGTCTGGATCTGATGCAATGCTGTGCATGTGTGTGTGTAAATGGATGCACACCAGAGTGTGTTTAGATGAGGTTGATGACTGTGCTTGATGTGGTGGCATCTCCACACCTGCGCGGCCATCTGTGCCCCTGCACCCCCCTGTGACCGCTGTGCCTCCTGGCAAACGACAAGTGTCGCACAGAAGCCTTGATGGACACATCTCCCTCTCCTGTCCTCTGGAAGGAGGATACAAAGACTTTGGATTCTCATGTCATTTGATAAATAAAACAGAAAAAAAGAGACAATTTCATATTTTGGCTAATGCGTATCCTTTTTCTTGCCAAGAGTCAGATGAGAGGATAAATACCTCTGTCTTGTCTGTATGGCAGCTGCTTAGTCTAGATCAGCACAAAGACGAGAAACAGGGAAAAGTCAAGCTCAGCTTTGTTAGAAGGGAACATCACCCACCTGTCAGCAGCTGTAAAGCTTACTGATTCACATGTTACACTGTGACTGCACAAGATCCAACAAATGCAATCAACAATCAACAGTGTTTCATGGGTGGTTGTGTGCCAGAGTAGTGTTAGCTGGGAGCATTTTCCAGGCAACCAACTCCAGGAAATTACTGTCCATTTTTATTCTCTCTCTTTGTAAGGATTAAAAAAATGAGATATGATGAGTAATGGAGCTTTAGTGTTGCTGTTATGGAGGTAAAGAGAGAAAAAGACAAAAAAAAAGAAGAAAGCTTTGCTAGTACTGTTCATTTGCACATATTTTCTCTGAAAATACAATCCTCCCTAGGCCTAAAGAGAAGAAAACATAATTAAACACACACATCACTGCCACTCACATACACACAAATGCAAACTTACAAAGTGACAACACGAGCACCTCAAACACTGCCACCTTTGCTGTCACCACTCGCTGCACCGTTTCATGAGCGTGGCGTCCTCCATGCATGCTGTGAGGAACACGGAGGGGCACGGCTGGAGCGTTTGGTGCACTCCTCACATCTACAGTAGCACAGAGAGCCACCAGAGAGGGCTCCAACCCCCCGAGGGCCACTATGCACCTCCTAAGTGGATCGCTCTGCGTTGTCACAACGTTTTCACAAAGCTCAGTGGGACGGGGCTGTGTACTCCCTTTCATCACCGGCAAGACTAAATGAGCTTTGTCAGGCTCGCTAATGCACGCTGGTGGCTGGCTCTGTGACTCTCGCCGAGCGTCCGCACACGTTATGCGTGCATCATTCCTGTACTGTTTTTCCACAGTATTAACAGGGGAGAAATAAGAAGCCTTTAAAACATTCACCTTCATACACGTTACTTACATATGATGGTGTCGTTAACACCCGGTTTTCCCCCTGCTGTTTGTTTGCCGTGCGGTTCACAGTGTGGTCAGAGCCGGTCAAGGGCAGAGTTGGACACTAACTCAGCAGGTCAGCGGCACTAATTGCTGCCGGTCATTGGTTAAATGTTCCCCCTGTTTCCCTCTCATGCCGAGCGGGGACATTATAATGATGAGGGTGAAAGAAGGAGGAGGGGGGTGGCATCAGAGAGGGTAAAAAAAAAGGGAAGTTGAAGCAGCGAGGAGGTCAAAGTGAGGTAGAGGAGGTAGAGGGAGGAAGCTAATCACTGAAGTAGCATGCGCTTGAAGCTGTTGTGTCAGAGAGAAAACAGGGGCGATAACCACGAGAGGGAAGCTGATGGTCCAGGGCCAAAAGTTCACTTGTCCTGCAAAATCATCCATTCTCAAGACATTATATGTCTGTGTCGAACGTACAGAGCTGTGATGAAGACAAGTGAGGAAATAGAAGGGTTAGGATGATACCAGATCAAGGCTGATAATGAGGGATACAGCAGGTTGATTTAAAACACGGAGAGTAATTACAATGACATCTCCAACACTTTCACTTTCAGCCAATCAGTGTGCTCTGCTCTCCGGGCTTTGAGGTTTCCTGAGGTTGACACAAATCTGTCTGACTGAGTGCTTTTCTCATCAGAAAGACTTTGCCCCCCCCCATTCTAATCTGTAGCTTCATTACAATATGAATGTGTTAAAAGAAGTGCCAAGTGGATCCGTGCTGTGGTGTCAGTTTCCTCAGAGGCTCAAGCAGCAGAGGTGTGGAAAGAGAGAGAGTAAGGGAGGAGAGAAGTTACAACAACAAGCCAGGGATGATTAGAGATCATGTTAAGACTTTCATGTCTTCTACCTGAGCCAGAGATGACCCATATAAAAAACAGAATACATGTTTATACTGTACAGTCTCAGAGGTATGTGTGAATGCATATTCAGCTATGCAAAACAAATGTACATTCTGTTTTATTAAAAAACCTCCCTCTCTCTCCTTCTCACTGATATCCATCTCTATAGCCCCCCCTGCCCTTTATCTGGGTCTGATCACACCCAATGCACCGCACCTAAGACCCCTCAGCGCAGGAGTTACATTCTTCACAAAACTTCCACACATTCCCCACACGTGCGCGCAACACACATGCACGCATACACACACAGCTCCTCCCTTTCAACTGCCGTCTTTACTCACCGCTCCTCCCTATCATCCAAATCTTCTCATTTCCACTCGTTCCCTCTCTGCAGCCTATTATGATATCCGCTCTCCCCCTTTTTTTGCCTTTCTGTACCCTCCTCTGACCTTAAACTGAAATTACGCTTTAAGACCTCAAAAATGTATTAAAATGTCTTGAATATAGTTATTAGGGATCTCATTTCTCCCCACTCTGTGACAGGATCCTTTGTGCTGCATGCCACACTTGGATTAATATAGAACAGGGTTAGTCCTGTGGCACAGTGTGGATTTTATCTGCTTTATTAAATACAATTGGACTTGATTCATTTCATGTTCTTGTTTTTCTTACTGTAAACTGTCCACTGCATCACAACTACAAAGCATTGTTTTATTTATTTATCATATCAGTATTCTGTATTATAAGGTTATAAGTCACACATCTGGTGCAGCTCTTACCAGTGCACCACTCCAAATGCATCAAATGGGTCTGCCATATTCGCAATCTTAGAGCTTTTGTGGAAACTTTTTCTGCATCGAGTACATAATGTTTTCAGCAGGCGACCTCACCAGACTTCCTTGGATTTTAGGGATGTCTGAAGGAGCTTGTGGGAAATTTGTCTTTGACCAGTCTGGCCCTGTTCATCTTTTCACATACACTATATCAATAGATATTCTCCTCTCAGAGGACCTTGCTTCTGATATGAGTGGACTGACTAGAGGGCCACATCTAATGATCACGATAGTCATCACAGTCATCACAATTATAAAGTCTCTCACTCCACAACCAAACTGGCTAAACACCTCCACCCCCCTCATCCTGAAGCCCTCAGGTCTAATGACAGCCAACGTCAAACAGAGAGCAGCAGCACAAGGACGTGTATAGGTGTAGAAACAGAGGCAGCCAATCTTACGTCAGGCCCGTTACAAATTCCAAATATAGTGCAAACCTCTTTGTTTACAATGAGTTTATTTTCATCTACCACTTTTAGCGACAGCATGTGGATGTAGAGACAAATGTGCAGAGATGTATTGACTGTTTCCATGCTTCCTGATAAAGATTTCCATGTACTTTGAAAATGTATTTATAGATTTTTACTTTATATAGGAGAATGTAACTGAGTCTGTGTCTGTGTCCGCGTGTGTATGTCCTAACACTGCAAGGCATGGATGATTTATGATACGTTGTGTCTGTAAGTGTAAAAAAAAGAAAAAAAAATCAAATGTAACCATGTATATTCACAATGCCAGGTCACACACTATGCCCCAAGACTTGTCTTATACATAAAGTCCCTAAATGCCAATCTCAACCACCCTTCAGCACCTACAGATAGGGTTTTAATCTCATTTCATCACACATAAGACATGTCTATTAGGTAACATTAAACAGCTGCTGCTCTTAAGTTAACATTTGAGGATTGTGACTAACGCACATTCATGCGCACACCTAAATGCACCAGGAGATGAGGAGCAGCGGGTATAAAACAATAATAGGCAGGTAGAGAGTCATGCTGTACTGTCACACAGCTCATGTTAGTCTATAACTAGGCCGCACTGAGCCTCGTCTCAGCAAACACACACACGCACAGCTGGCGGGTAATTTTAGCAGACAAAAGAACCAAGCTGTGCGCCGACTACCATCTTAATGCACCCTGACAGAAACGAGGGGATTTGACACAATACCTTTCGATCACAATGTGTTTGTGTTTGTGTTAGCTCTGCCACTTCAATCAAGGCCTCTTTGTCTGTCTCTTGCCACGTTGTCAGCTCTCGGGGAGGCTTCAGCACAGAACAATCTTGAGGACATTCAGTGTAATAACTTGAGACAATTTCAGAGACGGGCTCGGTACCATGCTAGTGACTTTTCTATGGAGTTAAACTTCTTAAGTATGCAGTAAGTGTCACAGCTAAAGATCAGAGAATGAAAGAAGAGCAAACATTTTCTTTTCTTTTTTTAAAAATGTCTCTTAGTTGTCGCTTTAGTTTAACTGGCTGTCATTGCATCTAACACTAATGTGGGTGTACTGTATTTCTCTCACTGACTACTGTATGTGCAAACATAAAGAAAGCCATATGCATACACATACACATGAACACACACACACACACACACACACAGGCTTTTCAGATACTTGGCTTCTGTCAAACTGCTTTGCGCACCTCTCTGGGTGCCAGTGCCTTGAGTCAAATTATCCAACACTTTTCACACAGGGAGCAGTTATACAACTCTCTCTCCGCGGGGGCCACATTGAAGGTGTCCTTTTGCTAACAACACTGGATGGGCACACACCTAATAAATGAATACATACACACACATATTCCTGAGCGCTCGCGAGCAGACACGCGACTTGCGTGCACACCAGTGGAGTAATTACAGACATTTTAATCACTGAACTCCACTCCTGTGGGGCAAAGCAAACATAGCAGGGAGTGGGCAGAAGTAGAGGCCCTTGACTGATTTCAACCTTGGCTTAATGATCGCTGTTTGAGCCTGAATGCTTTGCTGCAGATACTATGGCAGATGCCCCTTCTTTTCAGAGAGCCATGGAAGAATGAAGGATAGCCGGCCATGTGCAACGACAACTCTTTTGATGTACAGACTTGATTTAAATGGATTGACTGCATTGTTTTTCTATTCTGGTAATGAATGAAGACGATCACAGATGTTATACTGACCAGAGTATTTGTTCAAGAATTTGATGGATTCAGAAAATAATAACCATTACCAAATATTTGAGAAGCTGGAAGGTTAGTTTTAAGCTTCGGGCATTATGACAAGATTGAATTTAAAAAAAGAAAAAATGGTGAATTTCATTAGTTTCATCAGTCCCACAGTTTATTAAATGCAATTGTGTAGTTTGTATTGTTTACCTCCTAATCACACAGGATTTGCCAGTGAAACAGCTTAATCCAGCTAAAACCAAACCTCCAGCTTTTAACTTCTCTGCCTTTGGATAGCAGTGCACAAACACAAATCGAGAGACATGTATGGCAGGGAAAATGAATAAAGCCCTTAATCACTTTGTTCAACAGTATTAAAAATGTAAAACAGAGCGACTCGCACTGCACTACTTTGACTCCCACAGCTCGAACTTTACCTCGCTGGCCTATCTAAGGTGACAACAACAAAAAACAACAACAGGGCCAGCTTTACATCACCTGCGTTTTGTTCCACATTGGTAGAGGAAGAGGAGGAGGAGTACACAAAGCCAGGGAGTGTGTTTTAGATTGCTGGGCCGAGCTCCCCGAGAGGACAAGGCCTCTCCTTGACCCCCGCTGTGCCTCAGCTGTTCGGTAGATTAGCTGGAGCACAACAGAGGCCAGTGCTATCGCCCGCTCGCAGCCTCCTCAGCCCCACCGGCCACACAAGATATCACATACACACACACACACACACACACAATATCTTTGGCCCTCATTCCTGTCACTGTGCCTGAAGGTTCATTAGTGACACTGAGGCCACTTCAATAGGAGCAGCACTTTCGGAGCACCGTCCACACACATATATACTCAGACACGGTTTGGTGATTCTATATATAAGTACACACATCTTCATGTCCATATACTGTCTGTATATGCCTTTGAGTTAACATGTGTACAGAGATAAAAGCACATGTGTCTTCTGACCATTCATCACAGGGTCCATGAGACTGCAGTTGTGCAGCACAGCTCTGAACTTGCATTAACCAGCAGGACTTCGTTGATACTGTAAAAAAAAAAAATGTCAGGATCAACAATTCACCACCTAATTACTTCAAGGTCAATTATAGCAGTATTATTGCTTTGAAGTTTCGCAATGGAACATCAAAGGTGTTTTTTTTACCTCAGGATTTCAAAGCAGCAAGATGCCACAGAGCAATGTAACAAAATAAAGAGGGATGTGAAAATGATTTCAATGCAAGGATAGGGAGAGAGGGACATGAGAGAGACAGGGAACATTTGTCATATTTCTTTCATAAGAGACTGCGTGTTGCTCGTACATGGTGCATGGTGTATTTGTCATGTATCAATCACTGGCGCTACACAGTTCCTTTGGCAACAAGTTAGTGCAAGGTTAATGGCACGATGCTAGAAAACGTTCAAACAGGCAAAAATTCTGGCTAAATTTAGAGTTGTGAAGGATCGTTAAATAATCCTGCTGTGATCAAATATAACGCATGTTTAATTACCGTTTGCTTTTAGTCTTTTGGCTTGTTTGTCATTTTCTAATGATGTTTTGCAGTTGACTTTCCAAAGCACGTTCTGAACCCTCACAATTTAGAACAATTTTTGAATAAAACCTCATTACTGAACCGTGCAAATTACTGTAATTTGGATTAAGAAATCATTACTGAGGAACTATTACAG
The DNA here is from genome assembly GCA_016785225.1 of Psettodes erumei. Lineage (NCBI taxonomy): Eukaryota > Metazoa > Chordata > Actinopteri > Pleuronectiformes > Psettodidae > Psettodes > Psettodes erumei. Next base: position 635,395 of record JAFBJZ010000356.1, on the reverse strand, counting down.
GACACATAATTTGACAAATAATTTGTTAAAGTGGCCAAACTAAGACTTCTCCTGCATTCTCAAATACAGCAAGAATTAGAGTTTGAAGATCAGCTCTTGTTGGGTTCCAGGGATCGTAAGATTCACCAGTCCACATTAAAGTTCATGACACAAAATACATGACACAATCTTGGATGAACTTTGGATGTATCATTTGTGACATATTTGCTCCAATAAAATCTGATTTATTTATATATTATTATTAGACAAGGCCCTTTACCTTTTTTATTTTTCTGGTTAAATTGGCTTCTCCTCTTTTTCTCATGGACACTCTCTTTACTCTCTCACACGGTGGAGAAAGAGCTATATTCTAGATGCAACTTAATATATAATTTGCTGTCTGCTACAGAAGAAATGAAATCAAACGTCTTGAATTGCGGTGCATTGTTGTATCGTAACGTGTCAAATGACATTAGTAGTTGCTTCATATGTACCTTTAATGTATTGGAGTGTTGATGATGACAATTGACAATGCATTAAGATGTGTATCACATTGTGCCTACATATCCCTGTTGGGCGCAATTATGATACCGTATGCTTCAGGAACCCTCCACAGCATTGTGATAAAGACACATCACAGAGCATCTGATGACAGAGGTCGCTTTGCTTGCAAGCTGACTTTCAGCGTGCAATATTCAATTCTCCTGCGTTCTGCGGGCCTGAGAGTAATTGCACAGCCCTGACATCTGTGTGCTCCTGACATTTCACATTTTACTTTGCAGGGGCTCATCTGCCAGGCTTCATGAAAAATGCTTGCTTAATGTGTGCTAAATTACTGGCGGTGCCTTACAATATAACATTCAAAAACAAGAGGGAGAGGGATTCAATTTTTTCTCAAGAGGCACGCAATGAGCTTCACAGCCCAGACAAGCAACAACAACAAAAAACATAACCACCAGCAGGTACACAGAACAGTAATTGGGTGGATTTATGAACATGAAAACAATTGATTTATAGTGTTGGAGCATCAGGTTTTGATAGAAGCCACACAGATATTTACTCGCGTGAAAGGGTTAGAAATCAGACTGCAAAGACAGGGTGTCCGATTGGAGGTAACAAGAGCGCCCACCGACACATCAACAAGGATGAGCAATATGACTAAACTATTACACAGGCAGCGATCCATACCAAATTCTGTGTGAAATTCATTAAATATCAATAAGCTTTAAAAAGCCGCTGAAGCATCTGTGTGTCATTTGGTGTGACCCACCGCTCTCCTGCTAGTTTATGTTTCCCAGTCATTTACTGCAGTAAACCATTCAGTATGTGAAAGGTTGTTCTAGCAGAGCTTGAAATTTATTCAGTTACTAAAATATTGTAAAAATTAGTCAAATTCCTCCAAGTCTGAGTTGAAACATTATTACACATTACTAAGGCTAGTGAACGAAGCTATGGTTGCTACAGTGTTCCAGGGTGAGAACAAGTTAAGTCATCCTAATTAATATGCAAAACATTGCAATGCGATTTGTTGTACAAACAGCAGGTATGTGGGAAAATTTAAAATAACCATTAAGAAGACAATCTGACAGTAATAAGTTAACAATTTCAAGAAATAAAACCCCAGTCTCCTGGGTGAGGGCCCTGTGTTTGACCCAGTCATCCACCGCAACTTTCTGTATATATGTACTGTCGCTCTTTATAAAATTCCACCTGACTTTCTGAAAGCCTTTCTGGCAGAGAGCACCACTGAACAAGCTCCATTCATTCCCCATAACAGTGTCATTGGCAGCAGACATACCTCACTAACAATGAACAGCCCGTCCTCCATGCCTAGCCCATCTCCACCTTTTAACTTCCCACAGTCTAGATTCCAGCAATCACATAGCTGTTGATGACAGTCAGTGTCAGAAGCAGCAAGGGTGTGCATGTATGTGTCTGTGTGTCAGGTGGGGGGGGGCTGGTGGTATGTATGATGAATCAATCTCCCTCCACCTCTCTGCATTAGCATTGCTAATGTGAGTAAGTGGTTTAAGGAGTGGTGCCATGAGGAATACCAAGTCAATGTGGCCAGCGGTGAATGTGTAGGGGCTGTCTGTAGTAACACACACACAATCCTGAATGTCAATGAAGAACTGCCAACTTCGCTGGTACTCCTTCATCAGGGGTCACTCTGAGAATCGGGGGGGTCAGCAGCAAGCTGTACGTCCAGTGTTGCTGCACTGAGTTTCACAATGTCTGTGTATGCATGCAAGTGCCTGTTCATGCAGGTACAGTGTGTGTTTGTGTCAGCACCTCTGTGTGTGTGTTTTCTGCGGGTTCTGGTGCTGTTTTTGGAATGTGGCTGCTAAATAGACATGGTGGGGTGTTGCATCCTTTATAGGGAAGGGTACAGAGGAGACATGAGGGGAGCCAGCAGTGCTGTGCTGACATCCCCCTCTTGCCCTTGAGCAGGAAACCTGTGCATGCCCTCACACCATGCTCCCTCAGTTCTTGCCATCGTACCTGGGCACTGCACTGAGACACGGTCCCAGAAAGCACAGATTGTCACCTCTCTCTTCTGACAACCCTGGAGTTTTTCGGCATCAATTAGCCCCAACCCCCCTGCCGGTGCAAACCATCTTCCCACAATGCAGTAGGCCGAGATGAATGAGCCTATGTCGTCGCACTCCGTAGGGTGGCTGACAATCCCATGAGCCCCACACTTAGGCTAAGCAACTTCTGAACCACTGTGGCCTGAAACTTCTAAAGTGATATATGGGATCTACAGTAAACACTCTGTGGGCTGCACATCGTCACACAGCCACAAACTTTGCATAGATGTCATGCGGGGTGACTTTCATAACTATTTTTTTTTAAAAAGTATAAAAATCCCCACATTGTTTTCCACTTTGAAAAAGGTGACTTTTGAGAAATTAAGTATATCAGTGGGTGTGCTACTTGCTGTATAATACTAAAGCACTCTGATGAGTAGAAAATGTGAAAGTAGCCTTTTACAAAAACCCTTGTACAAAGGATTCCCTGGGGGGGATCAAGTCCCATACTCCTCAGTAGATGTGTTCTATGCATACGCACTGGAATTGCAGAGCAAGCATGTTTCAACATCCTTTCAAAATGAAATGGCAGTATGGCCAATGTTCACTTACATGATTATGGTAATCTTGAGGATAAAACATACAAAAGCAGTAGTGCCTTGTTCGCGTCTGACAGCTTCTTTGCGGTAAGAGCCATCCATGTTGTAATCACCTCATTTCACACTGTTCCCCAAGGACAGAGGAGATGTAGAGAAAGAAAAGGGCAGAGAGACAATGAGAAAGTCTACGCTTCTTGTGTCAGCTGACTGCTAATGTTGAGAATGGCGCTCTGTCCATCTGACGCTTGGTGACCTGCTCTGCTTCATGTCTGTCCAATACTACAAGACTATAATCTGAAGGAGGCTAAACTGAGCCATTGAACTGCACACCTACACCATAGATTGTAGATAGGCAGTGTCTCTCTGACTGAATCAGTCCTTTTTCAGCACAAGTCCAGCATCTCTTACACAAGCTGCATCATCAGTGACACCATTTATATATACACATTTACAGGTCTGCTGTCATATATGTTGACCTTCCCTCACCATGTAGAGCATAAGCACAAGCGATGGTGAGATATAGCGGCGTGGCTGTTGAGAGAGTAGCAGAGGTCACCGGTCCGCATGCATTATTTAACAGAGGTGGGGAACAGAGAGGTGGACAGCAGGTCAGGACCTGGTGCAGGAGGACCTGATGCTGCTTGAGGTTTGGCTCAACACCAGCCGTCGCCCTCCTCTGGCCGGATTCAGAAATACGGGCAACTTACATTAACTTGCTCTCCTATTTAAACAAGAATGTATGGTTTTTAAAAGCCTAAAATAAAATTTTCATTTGCAGCTCAGAAAAAGAAAGAAGTCTCACACATGGCACTTTATTACTCAGAGAGAAAGTCAAAGTGAAACAAATTTTATTGCGAGATTAGAGCCGTCACTTTTTAAAAATTAAAAATAAAATTCAAACCTTTGTCCGTCCAGAATTTACAGAGCCATAATTACATATGTAACTCTCATTTTGATTTCCCTACAAACAGCTTGTGTTTCACTTGCTCAAACTTAGTTTTTCCCCAGAGCCCCCATCTTAACCGACCATTGGGATGGTGGTACACACCCAGACTGCTATTAGCTGCTAACTTAGCTTAGCGAGAATACAGCAGATATATTAATGCAACCCTTTCTCCTGGGTATTATGTTTATGTACAACCCATTTGAAAAGATACAGAAAATCTGACAGAAACACGATGCCATCTGGGTAATAACAAGGACACACTAATTACGCGGTCAGGTGCAAAACATTGACATATAACATACACTGGTCAATGACAACCTAATTCATCTGTTTTCTCAGAGTATCTCATTACAGTACAATAGATATGTATGTATATATATATATATATATATCATATAGAGTTAAACATTAAATGAGCCCCTTTCTCCAGCACTGACTACTACTACTAACTTACTAGTTGCATTAGCAGTGGTTTTAGTATTTCTGCTTCTACTATGTTATTTCTATATACTTTATTTGTTTGTAACTGTACATTACTATCTCAAAAATGGGATTTGTTAAATTACTCTTTATTAAATGGCCGTGATGAGTTAGTGCTTTGCTTTGACAATGTATTTCAAAGAGATGGCAACTGACAGGCGAAGCAGACAGCTGAAATAACAGTCACATAAACTGTGATGAATTAGAGCCCTAAATCATCACAATGGATACACTGTGGGACTCTAAAGCATTTGCATTTGTTGAAAAGACCAAATGTTCTTTAAATGCAATAAATGAGATCTGGATATTGCCTCCACATGAAGTTGGACCACGTATCAAGTCAGTAAATAAGCAATATGCTGAAATTGGAGCTCTGAGGTTTCCAGCACAAGTATTACCCGAATGGGAGGGAAAGCAAACTCTGTGTGACCATAAATGATAGACGGCCATGTGACAATAGAGAAAAAAGTTGAGTCTACGAAGCAAAGTGAGCATTCACATGTTGGGGACGTTGGGGAAATGAAATCGCAAAGAGGTGAGGGATAAGAAACAGAGAGGGTAGAAGCATAATCGAGAAGGAAAAAGGAAGAGCAGAGGTGCACAGTGGCGGGAGGGCATGAGGGGATGAGTTGTGAGGAAGTATGTAAGGGAGGAAAAGCAATGGGTGAGACAAAAAGAGGCAGAAGAGACAAAGGGTTGGTTCCAGGGAGAGTTGGAGGGCCTCGGGGGTTGTTAGTTTTAATTGGGCCTCGGGCTCCAGGACACGCAGCGACAACATCAAAGGTCAGATATACATCAAGTACTGCTGGGAAATGTCGACCCACGTGAGGAAGGGCCGCAGGGCAGAGAGGAGGAGAGACGGACAGACCGGGAAAGGCCATTGGTAGCAGATGAATTTTTGTGGAAAATGAAACAACTTTTCTAGACTTTAAGAGATATGTTCTGCAGAGGCAGAGAGGGATAAATGATTCATTTTGAAATAACATTGGTGATTCTACTGTATATTTCTGTTATTGTAAACAAAATTGTAGAGAATATATTCACTACAGATTTTACTATTTGATTTTACGTGTGTAGCTACATGCAACACTACGAGTGTCTCCCAGGAGAAACTTTCTGAAAGTATCCAGTGTTCTCCCTTTATTTGAATGATTATTGCACCTCTTCTGCCTCTGTGACACTCGGCTTTTGACCATGACTTCAAGTACTGTGGAGCAGAACAGCTCTGACTGGATCGGATGACACACTCGATTTTTGTTTTTGTTTTGGTCGGTGCATTTCAGTCATAGGATTTGTTGACAGTTAGAAAAATCCCAAAACAATGCCAGCCTGGTGCTTTAAAACCAGGAAAATACTGTATATTTAAGCAAAACAATGTCAACCCATGATGTTAAGACTGAATCACATGCTACATGCCACTACAAGTACACATATCCAGCATAACGGAATTTTAACAGCATTTTTGAGAGAAATTATGCATCTTATAATTTCCCAAATTTCTTGACACAGGGAGCACATTGTATTTAAAACAATTATGATGCTGTGTATCACTAAGAGTCACTTAAAGACCTTAGGAAGCCATTTACTTGCAAGGACAAAATAAACTTAGCATGGCACTGAGATGGTGATTAACTACCGCTGTAGTTGTGATGATGGAAGCAGTGACAGGTTAGCTGCTCTCAGGGAGATAGTGAAATAATGTTAATTGACAATGGTTTCCTCATTTACTCTCATGTCACCCTTTTGAGACGTGGGAGCTTGTGTGCAGGAGGGACAGGTGTGTGTGTGTGGGGGGTTGTATTCATAAGCTTGAAGTATTCATTCCTTTAGTGTGTATGTGCGTGTGTGTGTGTGACACATATTGTATACTGACAGGTTAACATCAGGATTAAACCAAACTGACACCTTCTGATAGACTTCATGTCGGCCTCATCCCCTGCTTCATTACTCCCACTGACATACAAATGCACAAATGCAAACACACACACTCCCTGCTGCTGTCTGCTGGCTTCATAGGGTTGGCAGAGTGAACACAGCAGAAAGAGGTGCAGGGGCTTGTGAGGAATAGAGAGACAGGGCCGATTCTGCCTTTTATTCGCCGCGATGAAATCAATCATTGCTCCCACATGGGCCTATGATTTACGATTAGTGAAGGATTTGGATTGTGTATATGAAAGAAGCACGTGTTCGACACAATCCCATGGTGCATTTGTGACAGTGACATATAGTCTGTGGTGTAACATGACATTGATGGGCTCCAGTGTAAATTATTTTTTCTGGGTCCCTCACCACCTCGTATGAACATCAACACTTTCTCTGCAGATATAAATTTGCAGGCACGCCTGTCACATAGAGTGCAGTTGCAAAAGTACACCATTAACACAACATCCACAAAGGCACAGGTCATGCCACTGAGCTTTGAAACACATTTAACTCATGTGTTTGATGTAAAGTAACATTTTCATATACAATATGAAAGAATTTTGTCAATCTACAGAAGGTGGATGCATGCCTATCAGTCAGTCGTTGCACAGCTTTGTTGCCAGTTGCTTCCCTGATTTGAGGATTTTTCCCATTCTTTCTTGCAGCTTGGTCTTTCACACACTGTTTAAGATCTATGTGCATGTTTTCACTGATCAAGCCAAAACCTTCAGCTTGCTTGTTTTGAAGTCCCTTGTGTTGGATTTTGAGTCGTACTTTGGTTTGGCTTGTAGTAGACAGTTGTATTTATGTACTTCTTACTTCAAATATGAAAAAGATATGTCATTTGCCATGGGAGAAGGGCTTTGCATACAACCTTAGATATATTTGTTGGCCATGTCTTAACAAAGCGAGAAAGAAAAAGAAACCTGTTGGTTCACAGGAGGTTTACGCCACCCACAGAGACTATGTAACACTACTGTCACTCTTCTGGTTTCACTTGCTGATACTGACACTGACTAAATTAGACAGATTGAGTATCAGCCAATCCACATTAAATACAGTGTAAGTTATTGTTATGGTCTGCCTGACTGTATATGGTCATGACAGCAGAAATCAGAATGAACTGAATGTCTGATGGTGTTTCTGTGTTTGATGCAATATACTAATGTAATTCTATAAACCCTCTAAACCATATAAATGAAAGGTTCACAAGCCTAAAATCCAGAGTTTGGCACAGGAGTCGGAATCAGGGGGATAAAAAGTCAGATCGATCCATCTCCACTTTTTTTGCAGGATCTCTCAACTGTATACCGCTCAGGAAAGAACAGACATCATTTTTAATGCAAACTCTGGCAAACTCTAACATCCCTAAGGTATAAAGGAGCAAAGTGTCTCACCTTGAGTGACTGACCTATATTTTGCTTTGACACATCCCTGCATTGTGATGGTACATGTAGCACCAGGGGGAGAACAGCCTTGTTTATGTAGGATTTGTGTTATTCTCTGCCTCTGTTTAGGACATACTGTAGCACTACAGTTGTTTACCTCACTTTTTACAGTTTCAAATCCTGGTACTGGGTACACAAGGATTTGCCAACCAAAGCCAAAACATACATTACTGTACATGATGCACATCTCTACATACTGCATTATTAAGCCACTTTAATTAGCATGTTATTTTATGACTTACGAGTACTGCATTTCACATTAGGCCCCTCATAAGACACACAAGGATATGAGGGGCTACAGTAGCAAACATGGAAAAACAGATGTGGGAGGTGACAAATGAGAAGATCTTGTGTAAAACAACTGTAAATGTGTGCTGAAATCATGACTGTGGGTGCCCAAGGTTACATACTTGACAATGAGATTTCCTAATGAGGTGCTGAATACAGGTCATTATATACATTGGCCATTAACTCACCAAAACAAACAGACGATGGACATGGGGGACGACCTAAATTATTAAGGGATAACATCAGTAGTGTAAAAGCTGACACAACACCTGCAGTAATTGTCCAGCTTTTTTTTATTAATAGTGTGTAAATAATTAACACTGGTGGTCCCCAATCACACAGAGCAGTGTACAGATTTGTAGGCACAGGGCAGTGTTCATGATTTCTTGACCCAGAAATGATATGGTCAGGACAGCAGGCAGAGTGCACAACGGAGGGCATGAAAGCATCCATTTATATTTGAGTGTCTGTCTGCTGAGTCGAGCTGTACTGCACCCGTTGATCCCCTAAGACTGTAAAAGAACACAGGAGCTAATTTTGGGGGGGGGCAACATCTGTTCTTGGTGTAGCAACAAAATTATGTCAGGGTTAGGGGTTAGGGTTAGGGTTAGGTTAGGGTAGGGTTAGGGTTAGGGTTAGGGTTAGGGTTAGGGTTAGGGTTAGGGTTAGGGGTTAGGGGTTAGGGTTAGAGTTAGGGCATTCCCTGTCTATAGACGCTGACAGAAATGATTATACTTTTGTCTATACTTATGATTCTCATTATTAAAGCACAAATATAAATCACTGTTTTTGGCTCAAGATTTTGCGCAATTTCTTATTTCTACCACTCAATTAGCCATTTTATTGTCTAATGACAGAGAATAGTAGCAAAATATCAAGGTAACCAGTAGGGATACCATTGTGCTTGGAACATACAGTACGACCACTGAACTCTAAATATAGCAGATTACTAAATGGCAACAGTAAAACATGATCTTGCTACTCCAACTCATGAAAGCTACCTGCAGCTTGCAAACAATAATGACAAGTTAAAGAAGCGGGCTGTTTGCCATAGTAAGTGTTTGGAGGCCCTAATATGAGCATTTGTGAAATGTCAAAGCAAAGGTAGTCGATGTATCGCAGTGAAATCTGGACATTTATGGATGCCATGGATTGATGGCGTGCACTGCGTGAAAGCAACACTACCTAGGGGGTTATAAAAAATCTTTTATAGGAGTTGAGCTTTTGATAGAGGGCAGAGCAACACCAACCACTGATGGACTTCATCGTCCAATAAAATTTCCGCAGGCGGCTTCAAAACCCGTGGATACACACTGGCAACAATTTGATCTAACTGTTAAGAATAACACGTGTTAATTCAATCCCAGCACTGATAATTAATGTGCTAATATTGGCATGTCATACTGACATCTACTTCACATAAGAAATCATTTTTTAAACATGAAACGGTGATATCGTACTGGCTGCCACTTGACTTTTTTCTTCAAGCTATTGTGATATATGATGTGTGACTGCTGTCCTCGTGAATTACACTCTAACACAGATGAATGTGAAATGCTAAATTTTTACAACATGAACTTTGATATTTTTAGATTCATGTACAGTTCGTCCTCCAGATTTTAATTAGAATTCCACTCCATTTTACAACAGAACTATTCTTCAATACTGGTATTTTATAGACTCACGAGTTTAGTATTTCACTGCTTCCTTTTTGCATATCAGTCATTAAGTGAGCCAGACTGTTTCACTGCCTATTGACCTCAATTCCCAGGCCTGTCATAAAAGCAAAATGATGTAAAAAAAAAAGGAGAAAAGGGGTCAGTCATATGAGGGACCAGATGTGTTAAAAAAGAAGAGATTCATTATTTAAAATGTTTTTTTACTACTGAGTGTGACACTGAGGTCCAGGCAGTAAAATTCATGGATAAATTCCCAACAATCTTACATTAGCTCAATAGCCACAGAAACTTAAAACTGACAGGTGAATGCTGTGCTATAGCCAATGATATGTTTCTATGTCTCTAAAACTGTGTTCTGTTTTTCTTTTTCTCTTTTTTTGACAAATACGCTTCTATTCATTTGGGTTATTTACTATTTGTACAGATGTAACAGTATTTTGCAAGAATTTGAGAAGGGAAATATTCTGAAGAACTGTAAATTAATAATAATGTTTTTGTTCACTGAACAGTGGATTCACTCAAATTCGTTTTGGATTTTTAACCTTATTTGAACCACTTTGGTTTCTAGTTGTGTAGATATTAAGGTAAAGTTAACTGTCATTCTTGGATTTGGACAATAAAAAACGAGGTGGTTGTTTATTATCCTTAAACAGTTAAGAATTCATTACTTTTTTTTACAGTTACAGTGTGTCATCAGCAGGACCTGAGCTCCAATAAAGCGTCTGAGAATAACTCTTTGGTGGAGCAGTGCACAAAAGTAATAGCATACATTCACACACTAAATGACAAATTTAAACAGGGATTTTTTTCCATGCACACTACATTCAGAGAGAGAAAAAAATGTCTGTAGGTATTTTTGCTGAAGGCAGATTTTCAATAAGCTCATAAAATATGATGCATTGTTAAGATTTAAACTACCCAACAGTATATAGAGCAGTTAAGAACACCTACAACATTCAAAAGCATTTTACATCTTACTACCTCATTAATCCAGCACTGAAAGCTACAATGTTTTTAAAAAGTGCAAGACTACATTGTCCTATTTAAATATACTGTTCAAGTATTTTTCTTACCCCTAACACTGAATCCATGGATGAAGAGAGTACAGTTATCATGTAGCGGCAGAGGAGAGGAAGGCCTGTGCCGATGTATCTGAGGCTTGGGTTTCACAAATTAAGATGAGGTTCATGTTCAAACAAAAGGCATGGAACTTTGTTGAACTCATCCAACTTAACCAAAGAAGAGACCGAATTTTTTTAGTCCAAGTTTGAGGACAAAATAAGGTGAAGAAAGAAAGAAAGCTATAAATACTAATAAATAAATAATAAACTAAATACTCCCTCATGCTTGTGTTTGATGGTTTGACAACTGGAGACACCAGGGTCATAGGACTTCTAGTAAGTCGCTGTTTTAGATTTATTATTTGTCATAATAACATTTTTTCTCTGAAGTGTCAGTTGGTAACAGAGACAGATGTTTTCCTTTAACCGATTTCTGACATCTTTCTAGACTGTGAATTCTTAAACGAGAGGACCTCTGCATTAATCTGATGCACAATACTGATTTTAGCGCCACACAAAACCTTGGCTTTACTGACTTTTTATAGGAAAGACACTCTTTCAGCAGTTCCCAGAGCACATGGCCTGTGTGCTGTTGGGACACCATGGCAGCAGGCAAAATAAGGTGGTCATAGTTCATACACACCCTTTCTTCCTCACAGTTTCTTTTACGGTTGGATTTGGGAAAGATTTAGGAGGATTGCAGAGAGGGCACTGAGAGATCTGACTGTCCTCGGGGTTTGTTTGAAAAATGCTCTTTTCTGGGGAATCGGTACTGATTTGTTTTGGTTTGTATTCTCCTTCTATCTTTCTACTCACTCCACCCCCTTCACTAGTTTGGTTTCCTTCTCTCCTCTCTGCTGTAAATTGCAAAATCATTATCCTGATTTTGAAAATAAGTATATGGGATTGGTGCTGTAAAAGGCATGACTCTGTGTCGACCTGTCAGCCATTTGGTTGATGGGTCCACCACATTGGCTGAGACAAAACAACCTGGATGGATTGCCATAAAATTTGGTGAAGATATTCATGGTTCCCAGAGGATAAAGCTCTGATTTTGGTGGTCCCCTGGCCTGATTTTCCCTGTTGTAATTTTGTGGGTTTTTGATTGAAATGTCTCAACAACTATTTGATGGACTGCAATGACATTTAGTGCAGACGTTCACGTTCACCTCAAGTTGAACTGCAATAACTATGGCGACTCTCTGACTTTTCATCTAGTGGCATCATCATGTCAAATTCGAACTTGTCCATGTTGGCAAGCTGATGTCAGCATTTAGCTCAAAGTTTCCCTCAGAAGTTGTTAGACTCCAAAGAAGTTCTAAAAAATACTCCTTTATTAATCCCAAACGGGGGAATTCGGGAGAGCAATGTCCCAAATTTAACACTGGATCACTATTTTACAGATAGTTAGAAATACAACTCCAAGTCCATGACAATGTTAGTCAGTATCAGCCTGATATACAACTACACAATAATTTGCTATTAAGTTTGCTGCATCAGTTTAAAAGGTGACATGTGTCAGTCTAAACAACTTGTTTCTGCTGGTCACACATGGCCAAAAAGACTCTTACACCTTGTTCAACTATTTAAACTTTCACCCAACATATGGCCAAAAAGCTCAAATACAGTCACAGCACAGTCTTGATGGTGTCAATGACGCTATCATGACTGTTGTTTCACCAGAATGAATTTTACTTTTCCAAGAGTTATCAAGTGTATAGTTTATAATATAGCTCGCAAGTGTTAAGCTGAGCTCTCAGCACAGATTCTGACCCAGAAGTGAGTGTACCTCAGCCTACTTATCACGTGTTGACAATCTTACCTGTCATACTTCCCCCTCCATTACCACCCCTCATCTACTCTGTTCATATGTGGTCTCCTCTCTTTTCCTGTTGTTTCTGCTATGGTTCCACTGTGCTGATCCTCTTTCCCATTTCGTCCATCACTCTTCATTGTTCACATGTCTGTGGAAGGTCAATTGATCTGGTTTAGGACTGTTGGAAATGTTTCAACTGATTGTTCATGACACGCACGCACACACTGTGAGCGTACACACACTGAAAATGGGCCCTTCACTTTATCAAGGGCGGAAGATAAACAACTCTGGATAGGGCGAGAGGCAAGGTGGGGATGTTAAATGTGCTGCTCTAAATGTCTTCACACATCGCCTGTTAACTGATGCTGAATAAGGGCATCTGTCCTTCTCGGGAAGATCCTGGGGTGGGGAGTGTGTGAGCTGGTGTGTGTGTGTGTGTGTGTGTGTGTGTGTGTGTGAGCATGCCTCTAAGGGTGCACGTACTGTATGACCGTTGAAGACTTGCTGTGTTTGCAGTCTTTTTCTTTGTGACACAATCGACCAATTAATCAAGAGGTCAATTGCACAATTTATCACAGCAATGGAGCATGTTTGAGCCGATTTGGAACAACATTGAAGCAACTGTAGGAAAATGGACAAGGCTTTACAGTTCTGTAGTTCCAAATATCTAAATTTCTTTACTGAATATAGTCAAAGAATGAAGACTAATACACACAATATACACTGACACTAGTACAGCATTTGGAAAATAGCAGGTGTCAGTCATTCTGACTAATCTGGTTTCAGATCTTTCTTCAGTCAAGATGAAAAAGGTGGATTGAGAAGAAAATTTTGAATTGAAAGGGCACTTTCCCACCAAAAGCATAAAAGACATCACACACGCATGCATGCAACTCATGGAAGTACAGTATTAGTAACTGTACTACTTAAGGCTGCAAACTTGTACAGAATGGCTTATTGATGTGTGACTGTTTGGTCTCTGACCTTGTCACTGCCTGTGCCACACATTTAAGTCTGCACAGAGGAAGAATGGAGAGTGACACTAACAAATTTCTTGCCCGGCAGGACTATAATCGAAGAATAAAGGTGGAAACTGGGGTGATTTAAATTCGAAGTGGTAAGGAGCAATGATGAATGTGGGCATTCTTGCAGTTTCCTGCCTGAACTACCTAAAGGTTGGTTTTGCTCTGTTAATATCAGCAGGAGGATTGGTAGTAGTCCTTGGAGTCGAGGCGGCAGAAACAGGAATAGAGCAGTACTAGCCACAAAAGTTGCAGTACTTTTAGGAATGAAATAATGTTTTTCCAACGGGTTCGGAGACCCCATTTAAGACATCACAATGTTCTGTGTTATTCTGGTGCTGCTCAGTATCAGGGTATCAGAGCCAATTCCTGACAGTCTCCTCCAGGGCTGCAAGTAATGATTATTTTTTATTATCAATTAATCTATTCTTTTTTTTTTTTTTTAATGAATTGCAAAGACTATAAAACCCCAGTGAAAACAACCTCAATTTTCCAAAGCCCAAGGTAACACTCTTCAAAATCCATCTTTTGTTAGACAAACAATCCAAAACTCAAAGATATTCAATTTATAATAAATACAAATACAATTAAATTTAGCTCATCAAATTTTAAACATATAAGACCTTTCCTGACTATGGAGGCAGTGATGACCTATATGCATGCTATGATAATTACTCCCATCTCTTATTGTTCAACATGGTCACACACATCAGAGAGTATCCCAAGACCAGTCAAGTCTTTTTGCAAGAGAACACTTAAAATTCTTGACTAAAAATTGATACATTATCATTATTGAAACATTATTAGTAAGTACAAAATCTTGGACCTTGATAGCCACCAGCTGTCAGTTTGTCAAATTTTTAAGGTTTTGAATGGACTAGCCCCTCGACCATTACAGGACTTCATAAAGAAAAAAATCTGGTAAACACCAGGGCACTGAGTAGCGGAGACTGTGATGTACAATGGCGCAGGACTAAATTTGGGCAAATGGTAGCATCCATCAGAGGGACACAGGCATGGAATACACTGCCTGCTCATGTTAGAAACTGTGACAATTACAGAACCTTTAAAAAAAAAAAATCAAACAATGGTTGAAGGCAGGCCAGGCCTGCTCTCATGAGTAACCTGTTGGTCTTTTCTGCTTTGTGCATGGACTTTTAATGTAAGTCGGGACTATTTGTGCAATTGCTCCACTTGTTTTGTTATATGTTATATTTTTGTTATATTGATGAACTGTCCAAATGACGTTTTTTGTGATGTCTGCCTCAGGATAACGCATGAAATTTGTCTACTGTGCTAATTCCGGCATATTTACTTTGATGCCTCTTTGATGCCTCAGTTGATCAATGTGCATTGTCCTAATCAAATAAAATAATAATAAAAGAAGCAAAGGCTTACATTTAACAAGCTGGAACCAGAGAAGGTGTTTTCCAAATTTGTTGGCAGTTAATATTCTGTTTGCTGTCCAATTAATTGCTCAACTAATCACTCCAGCTCAAGTCCTCCCTTAGTGTTGACTAGATAAAAATTGTCCCTTTTTAAATATGCAACTGTCAAATTTTGTGGCTTTTAACTGAATCTGAATCGGATTAGGGCTCCACTCCTATTTGGCTCAAGGTCTCCTGCAAACTTTCCTACAGCCATATCGGAGCCGTTAGTTACTTCTGGGAATAGACAGAAGAAGAAATGGTCACAGTGCACAGGTCAGATGAAAAGGCCAACTGTAACATTGGATGCAGCAGTAGTGCAACCCCAACCAAACTAAATCAAACTAAACTAAACTCAACTGACTGCATGATGCCCTTGGTAGAGGTAATAGGAATAGGATAATAGGAAATACTTGCAGCAGTATCAGTGAAAGTAGCACCACCCATTGTTGTAGTTCCTCTGGAGAGGCAGAGAGAGGAGAGATGATCAAGGATGATAGAGGTTAAAGTAGGCATACAGAGACAGAGGAAGGTCAGAGACAGACTGAGAGGTAAAAGATATCTGAGGATGGAAGGAGGGGAAGGGTTGGGGACAGACAAGGACAGAACAATGGTTAAGACCTTGTGTGTGTAGGTGTCTACTTCTTCTGTCGTCCATTTAAAAAGTGTCCAGCTTCAAGGTGACCTGTGTCACACATTTAGGGAGAGAATGGATATAGATGGATGGTCATGGCCTTTGCTGTACACTTGCCTGTAGGTCAGGGCAAGTTTGTTTTTTTTCTCTTTTTGTTGCTACAAAAAGAAAGGAGGGAGGACAGGGACAGTGCCCTGCTTCAGGGAAAAAACAGGGTCATGTAAAGAGAACAAAATCAAATCCACTCTGCATCACTGACTCACTAAGTGATACTTTGGTACCTTAAGTGCACACATACACACACGGAAATGACAGTGAGTTCTTAGCAAGTGCATGTTTTTAAATACAAACTTGCATGCCATGATTTTTTATTTATGCAACTCATAAATCTCATTTGATAATTTCTGATTCCATAAATGAGGCTCTGCAGTTCAGATAGCTTCTTTACTTCTGCCTAGAATCTCTGTCAGTCAAAAAGTTGAGCCCAGTGACCCTCATCCTCCCAGTCTGCAGATCTGTGCTGTTCTCAGTCACTTTCAGGTCATTGTTTCATTTTTTATCTCATGTACTTTTCGTTGCCTTGAGTTTGTTTTTGTATTCTTGTACTTTTTGCTACTTAATGCAACTGTAAAACAATACAAAAAACAGGAGTTCTGCATTGCTCAGGAGCTGCCAAGGCCAAGTCTTCTCCCGGGAGCTGACATTTCTCACATTCTGCAACCCCCCCCTTCTGTCTTTATCTTACTGGTTTGTCCTCATATCACTCCCTTGCTCACTTCTTGAATCTTTTTTCAATTCAAACAGGTCCTATTATCAGTCATATTTAGGCCATCCTGTAAATTTTCTTGGCTTAGAAATGGCTCAGGACAGGGAGAATGGGCCCACTGTAACCAAAATGAAGCAAAGGCCCAATCCTGTTCCCTCTGTCCTCTCCATCCTCTCTTTCTTTTCGCACTATGCATTATTCAACCAATTCTACAACTTCTTCCGAAGGCTAAGGGCTAGGAAACAGGAACAGGAGATGATTCAAGGGAACAAAAGTGTGTGTATTTGAAGTCCCTCTCCAGGAAAAAAGTCTTGTGCTATGACTGCTCAGATGTCTACAACCAAAATTCTGATATAAAGAGAAGCTGGAGTGGAGGTGTGGAGCATTCACCCCACCTTGGTTAGATCAAGAAAGCTAGATAGATAGTAAAAAGAAGCAAGTCAAATGGGACTTAGAAGAAAAAGATCTGTAACAACAGGGCTCATCGGATGGGAGTAATACAGCTGTGAGTTGTGCAAGTTCTCACTATCCGTCAGCTTATGGTTTACACAGGCTTTCCTAATGCATCAGTGCCCTCAGCCTGGCAAAGCTTAGCAACGTGCCTGCCCTTAAACATATGAAAATCTGCTCCCCTGGAGTGTGAAAATCAGCATTTTTGGAGCACAGACTCGACACATGGAAACACACACGCACCCACCCTAATATTTCAGCCTCAGAGAAATGCACATTCACAGGCTAACTGGCATTAAAAGCCATGCACGCACACACCAGCACACACACACTCTGAAAGTCACATTGCGATCACTTGAAATGCCTTTTATGCAGATTGAGTACAAGCCCTCAGCTGATCAGAATCTAGCCTTGAATTTGATATGCGACTGAAAGGAGCAATGTCATTCCAGCTGGGCAAGAGCACCTGTCATCCTACACAGCTGCTGCTGCAGGCAAACCAACAGACTTTAATTCTGTCTGAGAGTGTTACTTACCCCACGTGTGTGTATCCCTGCATGTCTATCCTTGTACTTAGCAAATTACCTCATGTGGATTAATAGAGAAAGAAAATCTGATAAGACATTAAAAACATTAAGACATTAGTCCGGTGCAAAAACATCTGTAAGAGATGACATTTGCTCACACCCTGACCTCTACATTTTGGCCCACGGCAACAGATGTTGGACACGTGACACAAGCCGCTCGTGCACACACGTCCTCTCAACAGAGCGATGACAAGCCCTACGCAGCAATTTGCAGTTCACTTGTGTGTAAGGCCCTCGTTGATATTCTGTGCATGACTGCCGGCTGAGGTTAGCAAGCGGATCACATCTATTACCTTGCTAATTCTACAGCTTGGCCTTTGCTAATAAGATGCATTTTCTCTGGGAGAATGATTGAGAGAAAGAGAGAGAGAGAGAGATGAAGAGAGAAAAGAGACAGGGTAAGCAATCAAAACATGTTAGCAATGACTTAATGAGTGAACTTCTCCATTGTAATATTGGCCTCAGATGATAATTGAGTTAACGAAAGTGTTGTTCAATGCTTTGACTCTTGTCTGATAATGTTTCTACTTATCTGCGCCATCCTCCACTGACACATTAACCCCAACTGCATGTTGCAAACATGATTATATCCCAGAGACAAGTTTCTCCTCAATAATAATCATGATTAATTGTGGGTTACTTGTACACCTTTGCTTTTTCCAGGGCTTGCATTTATTGAAAATTTGTTTCAATAAATGGTATTATAAAATGCGCTAAACCCACTCAACACTAGGGCAGAAAACTTCATGCAATTCATCAAATGTTCTCAACATCTGCCAAGGGGCATCCCTTCATGGATTGAAAATCTATTGCTTCTCAAGAGATGGACCCCATATTTTACATGCATGTTCTGTGAACACAGGCACAAAAACTCGCAAATACCAGTGACACATATTTGTCACTGGCATCTCAGAAAGGAGAGATGATCCTCTAGAATTTAAATGACCAAGAGAGAACTCATGTCATGTTTAGTGAAGTTATTCTTAGCTACCTGTCTCTGTCTCTGTTTCTACCTAACTCATCCATTGTAATGCATCTAATTCTAATCATGTTCATGGTGCCAAGTACAGCAGCTCATATGTTCTTTTTTTTCTCAGATAATTCCTTGACCTCCTCCTAAAGAAATGCCAGCTGCATCCCCTTTGCAAACACTACCAGAGGTCAGTCTCTCTATCCTCGATGCCCTCACCTGACATAATACCTGAATCCCTTCCCTTGGAGCTGAATAAGTCGGCGAACAGACCGGACTAACACATTCCTGTGACAACTTGATTATCTACAAGTTGATAAAAAAGCTGGATTACTGTTCCATACACAACAAAAAACACATTTGTCCTTCTGTCTCCCTCTAGGACCTTGGCATTTTGCAGGTTTTCCCCAGCAAGCTGTGAAGGGTGATTTTACAGTAGTTGAGAGACAACCTCCAACTCCCTTCCTTGGAAAATAGAGACCACCAACCCGGCCAATCCAAGGACAGTGCTACCAACATCCCTGCAGCACTGCAGCAACTTGTCAAGCATGACGGCCTAAAAATATGTCAGGCCCTTATCTGGTCAGGGTGGCATACATAATAAGGTCTCTTTCAAAGTGCTAATATATAAAATATGAGTGCCACATACATATGTATTTTCAGTTGACAGGGACACGGTCACTGCAACATGAGAAGCTTCACTACTCAGATCTCTTTGTTCTCAAAACATGCATCATGTTACTGTTGCTTGGATGCATGACATTGCATATGTACACACCACATCACACCACATCCTTACAGCCACGCAGTGCCCTTTAATGAGAGCACAAGATTACAGTCCAACTACAACTTGGTTACCACAGATACTGCACCCCATTGTTTGCAGGTTGCTAACAGAGTCAACATCACCAAGGCCAACTCCTCCTCATACTCACAGTCCATCAAAAGATGAAACTAAAAATGGCAGCAAGAATGGAAAGTTACCATTTAGAGCAACTCAGTGGCTGGTGAAACAATTATTTGAAAAAAGGAAAAAAAGAGCGATTTAAAACAAATGGAGAAGAAAACAACATTATAGTAAAAGCAGGGACAAAGAAGCAGGGAAATCATAACTCTTCAACGGTGAAAGGGGAGAGTTAGCACAAAAGCACACAAAAGCAAGGCTGCTGAAGTGTAAAAAAATTGAAAAACCGTTGTTTTTATTGACGGGATGTAAAGAGAGGGCGAGGGGGAGAATGACGACAAACAGGAAACAACCACGAACCAACCACGTGTTCAATATAGTTCATTCATGTACACATGTCTGAAAAGGAATTTGTGGAGAAGCAGACAAATATGGATGTTGGTGCTATTGTGATAAGAAGCCTTGACACCCATTTGGTTTGTAAGCATGATACATTCTGCATGTTGAAACCTCAGCGGGAAAAAAAAGAAACTTTAGAGCAAATGAAAATTTCATGGCCCAGTACCTCTACAGCAGACTGGGTTAGCTCTTCCATTTTGAGTTCCCACCCTCAAAAAATAATCATGTTCTTGGAGAGGAAATGGCTTGGTAACATTTTTTTTTCTAAACCCTCTTTCTCCCTCTCTCATTCTGTCTTCATCACAAACACACAGTGACACTATGATCCTGAAGAATCTCACACAAATGAAATCAAACATTACTCTTTTCCCTTCTTTTCCTTAAAAGTTTCTGACTGCACTGTACAATTATGCATCTCTTGAGCACACAGCAGTTTGGAAAAGGGAGACTTATTTGCTCTGTATCTAAATAGCTCTGCTTGAGAGCGATTTTGATGCCAATTTCATACTTGAGTAAACAAGAATGTTGAGGTGTCTTTCTGTTTTTTAATAAAATCAACAATTTGTTTTTTAAAGTCATGGTGTGACATTAGATCGGGAAGCAGAGAACGTACAAAATAAATACCTGGCGGCTTCTTCACATCTTAGAGAGAGCAAACAAAGACAGGAACACTGAAGGAAGGATTTACAAAGAGTAAAAACAAAAAGTCTATTGGAGGAGTATGGATTTATCTGAGGGCAAATGCATGTAAATGCCACTGACTACTCTATTGCACTTCTACTGTTAGAAATACAGGGATCACAATAAGTGATCCCTGTGAGAAACAGGAGCACAGAGCAGCCATTTACCAAACCCTACAGACAGATTTCTATAGCAAGATTCCAGTGTC
Source organism: Psettodes erumei (assembly GCA_016785225.1). Taxonomy (NCBI): domain Eukaryota; kingdom Metazoa; phylum Chordata; class Actinopteri; order Pleuronectiformes; family Psettodidae; genus Psettodes; species Psettodes erumei. The sequence continues at coordinate 614,597 of JAFBJZ010000356.1, read as the reverse complement.
AGTTTTTAAAACAGAAATGAAAATTGAAAGTAGTTACCCCTTACCCATGAGGCAAATGCTGACATTTTTATAGCTATTAGGGGGGGGGGGCAGAGAAAACAGGACTAAGAAGCGAAGACAGACGAGACATGTCAAATACATAAACCAAAGCAAACAGGCTATACTACTTAATCACATGAAGACCCTGTAGAAAGAATGAAAAGAAAGAGTTAGAATGAAACACCAGTTTTAAACATCTTCATATTTGCACATTTCACATTATACTGAAGCATGTTCTTGTCGATAAGTACAAATAATGCATGGTCAGAAAAAATGGACACAGACTTATTAAAGTGAGGCCGACTGATTCCAAGCGATCATTGACTCAGATTGATCACATTGATCCGAGGCTCACATCACTTACATTCTCTGACCTCAGGAGTTTTTGTCTGAGCCTCCTGTCTGCTTCGCTGCAAGATACACTGCTAGCCATCTAAAGCCATAAATACTTGCTGTGACTGTGACTACACCAGTAGCCATGGGAGGCCGGCAGTGTCACCTTGCCGGGCCTTGTCCTTTATGTTTCTATTCTTCTGATTAAAAGGAAAAACCCTAACGAGCAGGAATAAAAGGGGGAAACATGGCTACATGGCTAAAGGGACTACTGGCTACACAAGAGCCAACAAAAGAAGACAAAACATGACAAGAGCAGGGAACAACACTGAGAGAATAAGACAGTCTGCAAGAACAAATCAATTTTGATCTCCTTGTTGTCTCTTTAAAGCCAGCTAAATCTCCACAGTGAGGGACATCAGGGAGACAGACACGGTGATCAGCCCAGCTTGAAAATGACCAGCAACACTGTCTGGACAGAACCAGTGAAACAAAATGGCAAAGAGTAAATATGGGGCCAAACGTATATGGGACTGACATTAAGACAGGAGAGAAACTGAAATGTACTTACGGAGATGGACAGAGTGGGGAATCGCTCCTCGTCACCACCAGCCATAACAACACAACCTCCTTTATCATTTATATGAACAGTTGTTTACTCACAGTATTTGGACGACTAAAATGTGTGTGTTTGGAACATAATGCATGTATTAGATGGTTAATTATAAAACAGTTAATTGAGTTAATTACTCGTCACCTTTTACAAATCATAAAAGTATTTTACAGCAAATAGTAGCTATTTACATTACTTATAATGTTACTTTCATTGAGATTTGTGGTCTGGGCAGCCAGGAGTTGAACCAGGGACCTGCTTCTAAGGAGTGGGCTGTGAGATGTGACTGGAAATGTGAAATTTTGCTGAAGCTCATGATGGTGAAGACTCTTTCAAAATTTTCTTATGGATGTTGAACTGAATCATTCCTAAAATATATGTTTTATATATATAAGTCAGGCCTAAAAAAAATCTCGTGAAAATCCCTTCATTACTTTTTGGGTAGTCCTGCAAACAAACAGACAGACCCAACCAACATAACCTCATTGGTGGATGACAACCTGGATGCGTGTTGTGTCTGTTAAGTGGAGAAGTTCTGGTCCTCCTTGGAGAAGACAAAAAACTTTTTTAAAGCCTCAAGTCTACAGGGGGTGAGTGTTTGATACTTGTAAGTTTACTGCTTTAAGTTTTTTTTGATTAGATGTTTTGGTGGCAAATAATGAGCGGTACAGGGACCTTGGCATACACCTGAGGGTTTAGCAGTGTGACTCCCCCCAGTGAAAACTGTTAAAACAGGGAGGAAGAGCTTGGAAAACTTGAAAAGATGGAGGGGAAACAGGGCATTTCTACAAAGGCAGCCAACCTATGTATCACTACAAGATGAAAGCGAGAGCCTTGTTAAAGGTTGCCATCTGCCACATGCGTGCTCTTTAATCTCCCCTGCTGGGCAAGTAGATTCCCCCTTAATTAGAATGCAAAAACAATTAATATGGTTAATATACAAAAGACTGGTTTTCTTATGACCAATGTATTGGATGGCAAGGACATGAAATTATCATAAATCATGGTTTACAAATGTCACACTGTATAAGCCAGGTGCAGATGTGTGGCTGTCTTTCTATAGTCATCAACAATCTCCTGTATTGTGCTCTTCTTGGCCATTAAACTGAGATTGACAATGATGGAGTGCAAGAAAGCTTAATCGGAGAGAGCGAGACAATGAGGAAAAACATGAAGAGAATAAGAGGCCAACGGGAAGCGAAGGGAGAAATTTGAACATCACTCCTGATTAGGGGCAATAAAACCAATAGTGGTCCATCAGCAGTAAAATATAGCCCACAGGTAGGTTATGCTCATTTTCCTGTTTGTCTGTATGTCTGCATACATGTGAGTGTGTGTGTGTCTGTATTTGTGTTGTGTTTCTTCTAATACCACAGGTTTTTTCTTTCTTCCTGAAAATAAAGGCTCATCAGGCTCCTGAAGTGTGATAGGATGTCATATTAGGATGTCTCGCTGGAGATGGAGGAGGCCTAGAAGAGGAGCTGAAGAGCACTGATGGGAGGAAAAAAGTTTTAAGAGACTCTTTAAGACCCATTACAGAGCGATTGCTGTACCAAATATGGGGAGCACAAGTCTACGCAGAGTTGCAGTGAAACCGAGTGGCGACACAGTCACTCACGGACCAACAACTGCCGAGCAAATCGCTGAGAAGGGGGCATAGTGCTACAAGGTTACCTTCAGCTTCATGAAACTTTAAGAAAGTATCAATGTCTAAAATATGAGTATAACAGCTTGTGATTGCTCCTAAATAAATGCAAAGCTTTGTCAGCCAAATGTTGCACCAATCAGAGCTAATGCCGTCAAGTTGCCAGATTGTTTCCCGCTCCCAACCCTCTTGTCTGCCTGACACTTTTCTCAGATTGATGTGTGTGTTGCAAGGTAATATCTTTTAATCGTGGGTCGGATATATAACCCAGCCAATCCTTTTTTTTATTTGATATCCTTGTCATGATTGATAGATATCATCAAAATTAAAGGCTCAACTTTGAGGTCAGGAAGAGTGATTTGCTGTCAGCGCTTCTTTAATAGTGAAAAGAGAGCTGGTGAGTCGTTTCTCTTTGGGGACGGTGAGTGAAAGAAGATGAGGAGGAGTGGGGGCAAGGGGGAACAGAAGGGAGGGATGGGGTTGGGTGTAAAAGGAAAGCATGGAGGAGAGCGTCTTATGAGGTTATTAGGTTTTAATCAATATGGTATATGGCCAGAGGATGATTGGAAAACAAACCTAATCTGGGAAGCAATACGTCTCTCATTCATCTCCCAGACTGTCTCTGGTGAATCTGCTTGGCTCCTATTGCCACCTTTTTCCATCCCATACACATCACAGTCAATGTTCGGTTTCCTGTACATGACAACCACCTAAACAAATCTGAGAACCCTGCAGTGGATGTTATCTTGTGGCCTGTGTAACATGTAAAGTGTTGAAAATTCCAAAGCAGTTCTGACTGGGTGTGTGGGTGGGGGGTAGGGGTCCTTGTAGGAGACATTTAGGGTCAGATTTTTGTACCGATTATTTGGTAGAGCCACAAATGCAGTAGAGAAGAAAAAATGTCCACAAGGACTTACTGGACTTATTAAGGTCAAGCAATTTTCCTATTCTGCTTTATCTTTTTCTCCTTCCAGAGCAAGATCCTTGCTTGCATTTATGTGATTTTTAGCCACAGATGAACTCCCTCACCATCCTGTTTACAACATTCACAGGCAAGATATTGAGATGACACCGTGGCTTCAAGAGCCTGTGAATTGGTGTAATTTCTGCAGTTTGTGAATGATATCATCCTCCTGGCCTCATTAGACTGTGCCCATGAGTCAACAAACGATTTGAGATTGTTCATTAGTAAGCTGCAGAAATAGCATCAGGTTTTAGACATCTAAAAACACCATTGTATATTAGATGATAAGTTCTTCAGCTAAAAGACAAAATGATGGATTATATTATATTATAATACTACAATATATCAGCCCTTAGCAGGGATAAAACCATTAAATCTTGGACCTATATACATTGTTGTCTTGGTGTTTACATTCCAGTCCATTAATCTTTATATAAAAAAATCCAGTTCATTAATCTTTATGAAAACGGAAGACAAAGAATTAGAAATGTAAACATATGAACAAACAATATTTTTTTTCAGACAAGGTTTTTAAAAAAGCATCATGACACTCAGTTCATTGATATAGTTCAAGATGCATCATAAATGTTCAAGTCATTAAATTACTGAGATCTCTCATTTACTTTCTGAAACAGCTCTGCTGCTGGGTAGAACCCTCTGGATATGTAAGTGGACATAACAAGCTGGGAGACACCCCAGGGCCGATCTGGTACCCTTTGGGGGGATGACCTGTCCCACCTGGTCAGGGAGCACATACGGTTGTCCCAGTAGAAGCTGGAGGCAATTTCTCAGGAAACTAACATCTGGGCTGCTCACCTTTTTTGCAATTCTGGCCCTTAATGAATACTTAAAATGGATAATCAAGTGGAAGCACAAATCGCTAACTACAGCTTGCGGTCTCTATAATTATACCTTCAAAATTATCATTTTGACACTCAAGTACACAAACTCACTTGCTGCTAATTACTAATAGCAAGCAATTCTGTAAAGCTGTGTTAGCATACAGTATTTGCACACTATTTTAACACTGGTGGCTGAAATTAAATTGAAAGCTGTATGTTTATTTACATGATACAAGAGTTGAGATACTACAGTTGTTACAGGGATTTGGCAGTATAGAATGATTATGTTTGCTGAAAATATACATAACTCAAAGTTCAAATTATGCCATCTGGTTGGTTCTCAGATCAATTGCAAAGTCTTCCTCTCTCCCTCTCACACACATACACAAACAAATGTTTGAGTGGATAGAGTCACTCATGCATAAACACAGCAGGCCCTGCTGCATGTACATTAAATCAGTTTTGCCTTGGCCATCTTTTCATTTACATTCCAATGGATCACACAAGATGTATTCCCACACAGCATGAAATGGTATCATGTTGTACATGACATTGGGGAGATTTGTTGAATGCATAATGCACATCTGGCTAAAAAAAAGCTGGTGTCTGGCGTGTGTGTGTGTGACTTTGGACAGCGGGGGTGGTGGTGGTGGTGGTTAACATTTATTTTTCCCTCGTCAGGTGGGCTAAACACACACGCTCTTTCCCATCAGCAATCTACTTAAACGCATGCAGTCCTACCCATTCACACCTGGCTGGTACAATGCAAACACTCACAGTGGAGCAGTTGGGGGTCCAGTGCCTTGTCTAATGTCACCTCAGTGGAGGTTGTTAAGGGAAGGGGGAGCGTTCAGTAACTTTAACCCTGCTGTTTTTCCCTTGTTTACCAGCGTTACATCGGCATGTCACTGTGCACAGATGCGGATGTGACAGTGCCCTTTTCCTTGCAAACTGCCACCACACCACCCCTTGGTCTTCCCACATCGTAACAGAGCCCAAGAGAGGGATGCTGCAACAGAGCATGACTAAATATTTCAGCAGAGCAGATGGCCAGGACTTTGTCAGTACTCATGGCCAAATGGAAGGATATCTAGACCCTGGGTTCTAAGCACCCAGCAAGTTTATTGTGACATTTGGAACAACAGGATGTTGCTGAGCAGTCTAGCATGACGTTGTGGATACAGCTGGCAATTTATTAGATATTAGATATCTTAGGTATTTAACATTCAATGTGCATCTCAGCACATTGAATGTTAAATGGCAGCCACACCTCTTACCATGGGAACAATTTAGATCTGACTTTTCAAAGTGACCCCACCATACATAAGGGAGTGGGGTCATTTTTAGCCCACCAAGGCAAAATACTTGCACAATATGGCAAAAGTCAAAAGGTCATCATCCATACATGGAAATAAAAAAAACCCTCTCATTTTGCTGTGTAAAACAAGTATTATAGCTTATTTAGCTTGCATGAACAGACAAAACACAGTAGATTTATGCTTTACTGTTACTATTTTTAAAGAGCATGTTCATTTTTAGCATTAGAGAAAATAGGTTAAGTTAGGCTAAAGAGTAATGGGTTTGTCAAATGTCACGCTTGGTTGCTGGCACATAAATGTGCCCAAATCCATTTATGAGCAATAAAGAGTGAGCATAACCTTACAGTTATACAGCATCCAATGCAATACTGCAGAGTGAACATATCGCGAACAGTAATTTTTTTCCTGTACCCAGCATGAAATGCTCCTTGGCCTTGGGAGTAATGCTAGCTAAACTAAGCTGTGACTGGATTATCGCTATTCCAGGGAGGGGTCTAACGAATTGTCTATTCTTTGATCTTGCAACCCATGCAAATGTCCAGTGAGCCCAGCCAGACCACAGTGAGTGATGTGACCACTGAGACCACAGTGAGCTGGCCTTGCAGTACCAGTTAATCTGTCTGTGTCTGGCACAAAAAAAACGCAAAATGCCTTCACAATTAGTCAAAAAACATGCATGTCATATACTCAAAGGTGAACTACAAACAAAAATACAGCATTTTAAATATGGATCCATTTTTGCTGTAATGTTTGCCTCTGTCTGCACCTGATCCTGATCTGTAAGGGAGGAACACACATCTACTACTATTTTGCAGCACTTTATCGATGCCTTCTTGACGGCCTGCCAATTTAGGCAAAAAATGAAATATTCATTGCACATACACATGACCTCTTTTACTCCTCTCAAAGCCCTGTATAATGAGTATGTGGTGAGAGAATGAGTATATCGCGGAGCTAGAGTGGTGATTTAGCATCGGGTTGATTTGTTTTTTGACTTTTTTGTTTTTTAATTCCTCCTCATTCTTAAAGGATGTGAACAATGGAACACAAACATGGTTGTTTGTACCCAGTTGTGGTCGAGAGGGTGCTAAATTATTTAATGGCGTCATCAGGCTCTGCTCTTTAGAGGTGCTAATGCAGTAACACCAGAACAGGATATTAATTTACACTGAAGCTACATCCCTGAATCCTACATTCCATTATGTGCACCCTTACACAAGCAGACGTAGTCAAACTCAATTAATCAGATTAATTACAAATAAGGTGTTGTTGGTGTGCAACCCTGTAATATTGCATATATGCAAAGGCTAGAAAAGTATACGGCCATACAGTGTATCCATAATGAAATGACGTCCTCAGTGACTTCACTAACTGCACTGTTCGGATCAAACTAGATGTTCAACTGTGGGAATGCGCTCTATTTCTTTCTCAGACACTCACACACACACACACACACACACACACACATTGAGTGGACACCCCAAGTGATGGATTTTTCAGTATTCAGTATTTGGAGGTGGCCCAACTCATTAGAGTGATTGTCTGCGAAGCGTCTTTGACCGCAGATCACAAAGTGCATAATTGGCCCTGGAATCACAGTGAAAAGGGAGAATACAGTATAAACATGTGTTTGTATCTGATTGTTCGTGTACCAGCCTGCCTGTCTGTCTGTCAGAGTGAGTATTTCACCTGGATGGACAGTTGTTGTTATTGAAAAATTATACTGTGGTCTTAAATTTGCATTTCAAGTTTGAGGAGTTTCATACCAATATTTTCAACATTTGAACTAATGGAGGACTATATTACTAAGTATTATTTTTGATTAAGTTACTTATTGAATACCAGATTCTATCTGAAGGAGGACAGGATTTTAATGACAGAATTTAAAATACCGCATTGGCTTCATTGGACAAAATGACTGACGACTGTGCATTATAAAACAAAAGAAAACTTGGGGCAAATTTATTAACACTTTTGTGTGTGACGCCAAAATTCATAATGCATTTTCCTCATTGGCGGAGATAGATCTATAATGCATTAGTTTTAGGCAGGGGGTCAATGAATCATAAATAAGACTTTGAAGATCAGCGTCAGCAAGAGGGATCTGTCTGTTTGCTGCCATCTCTTTCCCTCCCTCTCTCCTTCTCCCACTCAAAAAATGAAAAAGCCACACACAAAAACATCTCTATCTCCTCCTTTAAAAGATGAACTGGATAGTGATGGGAGAGGGTGAAGCAGGAGGAGATGCAGCAACTGTCTAAGTGGCAGCCAGACGAGGATACAGCAGAAAGAGATGTAAGTGTAAGGAGTAAAACAGAGAGACAGAAAGAGAGATGGAGAGGAGGAGTTAATAAAACTGCATTAACAGTGCTGTAATGCTGCTATACACCTGAATGGGCACCTCTGCGCCCTGATACATTTATGTTCTAATTATCTGCATCATTGAGGTTGATTGATCGGCCCTAATATGATACGCATGGCACCAATTTAGCAAAAAAAACAATCTGTGACAGCTTTTGTTGGCACTTGGATCCTCCTTCACGATGTTAGAACCTCTGTTTATGTCTCGCGCTCAAAGTCGGCTCGACCCGGGCCAACTTGTGCTGTTTACGAGCACTGATGACTGAACATCATCAATCACATAAAACATCTTGGAAGCCCTTGTTCACTCTCTTTTTCTTTAAGGATGAACAATGATAAGATTTGTAACAGTAATTAATGGCAACGAGACTATTTATTAGCAGAGAGAGGACTTAAGTGGTGTTCGCTCGTGTATGAAGTAATCTCCCATCCACTGTGTTCATTGTGGGGGCTGACAAACAGCAGGTGACAGGAATCAAATGGCAGATGTTTGTAATGAAATGGGAGCATGCCAGTTGGAAATTGTGTCTCCATCCTGGCAAGAATGTGGTCTTTGGGAAATTCAGGAATGCACTTTCAGCATAACTGTCAAGGCCAAGATTACAAATAGTGCATAACAAGGCAAGTCAAGACAGATTTAATGAAAACAATTAGTATATATAATGCTCTATAAATGTGATAGGACACACATGGTGGTTTCTCCAGGAAATTCAAGCCCCAGGAGGGAGGAGTGAGACTATACATTAGTCTGACCTGGGTAAAACTCATATTCATTCTAAACCCAAGGCAAACTAATGGTATATTCAATGACACCCATTTAAATGGATGTAGCGTCTTGAATATGGGGTGCAGGAAAATATGCATTTTGTATTTCCACCACATCCCCTCTCCTTTTAAGAAATCTGTCCGAAAACTCATCACACTGCAGCACATTACTGGAAGGTTGCATCCAGCATACTGCAGGCCTAAACAGTAAATCATTAGCATTAGATGCACCATATACCTGGGTTCATGCCAAAGTGACCTTGGCAAGAAGAAATTATAGCAACTATGTTTAAATTCATGGTAACGAACACATAACTGTGTAACGAACACATAACTGTGTGCGTGCACACACACACACACACACAACCGGAAGCACACTGCACCATAGTGAAGTAGCAGCTCTATTTGACCGAGCACCAGTCACCTGTAGAGAATGAACCACTTTGCAGGTGATGAACGCCACCATAAAACACAATGAGCAAGTGTGCTGAAACATCCAACCTTTACTGTGATCGCATCAGAGACCAAGCTCTGAGGACAACAATACGAAGGGCAAACGTGTCAGAGATTACCTCCAGTGACCAATGAAATGTGTTACAACAGTGGAGACTATGTGGTTTCTCCGCTGGACATGGTGACATTGGAGAGTTTGACCCCCCCGCCCCCTGGCTCAGCCAAGATTGACGACGAACATGAAAGTATATTTGCAGTGGTTTTGTAGGCAGTAAAATGCTTTGTGAAAATAAAGCAAAATGCTTGTACAGCAGTTCTTCCGTTGGCTGGATCGAGAGACGTTGAATGGAGTGGACATGTGGTCATGCATGGAGGAGGGCCAATCTTGAGGGACCTCGCCACTGGAGAGTAAATCATTTAACCGGTGCAGACACACACACTCAAACATGTCCAAGAGGAGAGAGAGAGAGAAAGGGAGCCTGTGAGGGCTGGGAGGAAGAAGACCTCAAAACAGTCAGACCACCGATGGAAGTGTAAGGGGAGAGAGATAATTTTGAAAGTTCAAAAGCATAAATATCCAAAATCAACACTGTAGGACACACACATGGATACGCACACAAACTTTGATGCTGTGAGACTCAAAACTCTTCCAAGTCAGTGCTGTTGGTTGGCACTAAAATGATAAATGGGAGTGCTAAATTCCAGTCTAAGCCATTCAAACAGAAATGTATCTATCTTCTTCAAATAAAAGCTAATGGATAAATGCAGTGAGCAAAACTGACAACAAGTGTATCACAGAACTTCTTCAAAAGAGTGGACTTCAAAGATGATGATACAGTAGCAGACCAAAAAGCTTTAAAGTGCTATTGTTCCTTTACCACTTCCATATTTCATTTTAAACTTAAAAAAACCAAAACTTTTTGCTTGTGTACAAGGAGTGCCCTGATGGAATGTACACAAAGACATCACCGACAGACATGTAGGTGGTGTTCTGCTCTCTGAGGTTGTGCTTTGAGCTCAGCCCTTACATCAGCTTGCTAACATTCTCACACTGATGATGCTTGCATGTTGCTATTTAGCAGGTTTAACATTTACCATCTTAGATCACCATCAACCATAGACTGCACAAGGGGTCTTCTATATTCATGCCACGTTGATGTCACATGGGAGGTACAGCTGGGAAAGATTTCAATTTCCATCGTATTCCAAATTATTCACATCACCAGAGTTGGTTATGTGAAGACTAAAAAATAAATAAATAATTAAATGATATTATAAAATATAACACCATACCCATTAAATCTGGGCTTGATTATGTTGACCAATGGTCTTTGGCTGATAAGAAGCGTACATTTCTGCAAGTCGTTTTTTGCCAAGTAGTAAGTGACAAGTCCAATATTTGAGAGAAATTGTAATTACAAGTTGGATGTTGAAGTGAATGTTGATATAGTAATGATGATTCTATAGTACTGGACAAACCTAATTTTTTGACCTCAGGGTTTCCTGGAGGAAAAGTCAAGGGCATGACCATAGTCATCAGATGACATCAGAGTCATCTTCTTGTAACAATAGAAAATATTAAAAAAATAATCATTAAAATAAAAATTTGGTACCAATCCATCAAGTTGATGTCAAGTTACTACAATGAATACATACAAACTTCCTGGACTGATTTTATGCAATCTGGCTTCCCATAATCCCCTCATCCTTACAAGCACCTCCAGAATGCTGTAACACATCTTGTCTTCCTCCTCCCCAAATTGTCCTACTTTACCGCCTTTCGGTCTGCACACCAGAGGCTCCCAGTGGGTGCTCCAAGTTCTTTCAAAACATTGTTGGTGGCCCATGAACCAACAACTCAGTGTCATAACTCAGCTCTGCTCTGGTCCCCATTTTCAACCTCTCAGTCATGGAATGATTTTCTGACTTCAGAAACAAAATCTTTCCTCTTTTTCTAATGCAGATCACAAAAACATCTATTACACTTCAACTGCATATTGGTCCCTGAATGGCCTGTTGTCAAGCCAACCCTGACCCCTGACTTAAACCATGGTTTGTATAAGGGTCAACTCCTGACACACACAAACACCTAAGCAGTACCCAAGCATCCAATCCTATGTAACTGAACTTTTTTGAACTTTTTTTCCTACATGGTTCTCAATTTATGTTTTATCACTCTTTGTAGCCCTGTGAAATATCTGTTTTCTTTGCAGGCGCTTGAGGAAAATTTATGTATGGCTCTTTCGGAGCGATGCCATTTTTACGAAACATGAGGCAATAACAATTCCAATGAGGACAAATTGCCAACCAGTGAAAAGGAGAGCAAATTCATCAATACTCTAAGAGCTGTGATTCAGCATCAATCTAAATCTAAATGACAGGGCTAGATGGAGTCATCATATCTGTAGCATGGTCAACAGCAAATGTATGCTCACTGAGCGCTTTATTAGGAACACCTGTGCATTTACATATTTATGCACTTATCCAATCTGCCAATCATGTGGGAGCAGAGCAATGCATAACATCATGCAGATACTGCAAAGAAGCTTCAGTTGATGTTCAATATTAGAATGGCAAAAAATTTGAAACTTTGATTGTGGCACGATTGTTGGTTGAGGATTTCTGAAATTGCTGATGATTTTCACACACAGCATTCCTTAGAGTTTACTAAGAATGGTGCCAAAAAATGCCTTGTTAATGAAAGAAGTCAGAGGAGTACAGTCAGACTGGTTGGAACTGACAGAAAGCAACCCAAGTAACTCCGATAACCAATTTACAACTGTGCTGAACTGATAAGTATCTCAACCTGGAGGCGTCTGGGCAACAAAAACAGAAGTCCACGGTGTGACCGGGCTTCCTTTATTTTATGTTTTTATGTTCAAAAAAGCAAGAGGAAACTTTCACTGGAAAGTCAGATAAATCAGTGAACCCATGATGGAGTGAGCAGGTTAAACGTTTCCTTAATGACAAACCCAGTCCAACTTATCAAACACACCACACGTTACCATGCAGTATTTTCATATTAAGAGATGATTATGCCTCTATAAACTGGAAATTTTTAAAGAGGAATTTCCTGAGTACCAATAAGAAATGAGATGCCTGTCTAATCCTCCCCAATCACCAGAATTAATCCTTTCGGAATTTTGATGATGCATTTTGGGGCACAGTGTGTAAATAAAATACATGATCCTTTAAGGAACAGAAGATTTTCCATCATAAAAAATAATCTTGTTTCTCCCTAAACACAATCCAAACTTGATGATACCAATATGAGGAGGACCGCAGATAATATGCATACTGTACTACTAAACAAAAATCAAATCAAGTATATTGTCTTCCTTTGTTATAACTAGAGGATCAAACGAGTAGAAATTTGTATTCAGCTAACAAGATAATCTACATCATATATTACATTGCATGACAATAAGTAAAGAAAAAAATTAAACATAACAAAAATATAAAATAAAATAAAATAAAATAAATAACTAAAGATGATCTGAAATCATTTTAAATGATGATATAAGATAGTTTTGTGTGAGACTGTCATTATTTGGTGTGCTGCCTTGGACGCATCAGTGACTGTGTTATTTATGCACTGCAACTGATGACTGTGTGTACTCTCACTCTGAATGTGATGACAAACAGAAACACAGAAAGGCAGAGAAACAGGAAAAACAGTAAAGTGCAAAGAAGTGTAGAATCCAAAACAGTACTGGAGCGGAAACTCAAGGTTCAAACAGCATATCCAAAAAAGTTGCTGAGACATGTTAAAATTAAAATATATATTTAAAATCTCTTTACTCTTTTGGATATAAGTCCTGTTATCCAGTGTGCTGTACATCACACAAAATACAACCACCGCATCCACTCTGAAGCGGTTTCTTGTATTACAAGTAAACATCCCAGCTGAAATGGTGTATACCAGATATGTAGGACTAAGTTGACAATAATTTCTTGAAGATACAGTGTAGACTGCTTGAATAAAGACAATTTTCATCTGCAGAGTTGTGCAGAGCTGTGACATTTGTTAACAGCAAACTCCCAGGGTGTCCATTCTTTAATCTTTTTTTCTTTTGACAGAAATCATCTTTTTCTGGCCTGATGGGCAGCTTTAGTGAATGAATCTCAACCACAGAGGCACAGCAACTGACACTCTGCTTTGGAGCTACATCTTTCATTTCTGAATGGTATATTTTAAATAAGGTGAAAGAACATTGTGTACAAAAAAGGTATTAGTCAGAAGCTGCTTGTGAGGATTATTTTCGGCCTCTGAAACACAAACTTCCTGTATTGCTGTTTGGTTGTTGGTTGCATATTGACAAAGCTTTCTTTGTGTTTCTTTGTATCCCTCTGTAAAGTGTGATGGACTGGGAGTGAATACAGATATACAGCACGGAAATGGATGGAAAGCTGACCACATATGCTCCCAACACTATAACTACTTTTAGTAGTACTCTGCAGTCAAAAGCAGAAGCACAGAGGAAACACCTTTATACATGGATAAATTCACACAGTTGCATTACTCAATCATTTTTACACAAAGCCAAAAGGTTATTTCAACACCTATGGAGGCCACTCTCGGCTGACAGAGAAGTTGTGGTTGTCTCTCTGCTTCTTATTTTCATGGCCCCATCACTCAACTTCAAAAGATGGCTGGGAGCCTTCTTTACTGGCAGCCTCTTCACCATGCCATACACCAAGATCCTCATCCATTTGGTATTTGATGAGAGCAGACTGCAGTGAATAAATGGTAAATGTCCATACATCCAATAGCTATACCACTTAATCTATCAGGGTTGTGGGGGTTGGGGTTGTCTGAAGCCAATCCCAGCTGACACTGGATGAGAAGCAGATTACACCCTGGTCAGGTTGCAGCTCTATCACAAGGGCTTGCATATGGTTAGAAAGCCAAAATCCATTTGGGTCCAGATTACAAAAAATTGCAGTTTGAGTGATGGCATGTGTCTAAGCAACAATTTTTTTTTTACATCTCCCATTCTTCTCCTTTCATGTATTAGTTGTATAGACAGCAGCATGGCCTTCCATCTGCTTCTCCAGAATGAACTAAAAACCATGCCACCAAAGATCTAGTCATGTCAATTTCATGAATATAGTCCAAAACCACAAATTTACCTCGGGGGGGGTCTGTAAGGGCTGGATTCTTCTATCCTCAGACCCTTAGTTCAGATTAGGGAAAACTGTAATAGTCCTCTTGTTAAGAAAAGCACCCAGACTTGCTTCTCCAACTACAATTGGGATTGAT